>VZTO01023388.1:31926-196526 GCA_013400615.1 Syrrhaptes paradoxus | reverse complement strand
AGCGGGCCTGGTTTGCAGTATTTCGTGAGCTAACATTTCTGTGTATAAATACGTACCAAAGTTAAGCCACATATAATATGCAAAAAACTTTTCCTTGATGGGATTAAAATTAAAGCAGACCACATTTCCCATGAAATCTCGGAATTCAAATGTAGTTTTTGATATTTAGCAGCTGCTGTTTGATTTGAACAAGAGTGCAGTCTTTGCCAGATGTGACATATTAACTTAGCTAATGTGAGTAATGAATCTGAGTGTATACGTGCAAATAAGATTCATTAGTGTTTATCCAGCATATGGGAGATATTAAAATACTTAACCTAGGAAGAGCTAGAAAAAGAAAGCAAGCATAAGAATTTTGGTTGTTTAGTTAGCTTAAGCCCTATATCATTTTATATCTCGGTATGTAGACACCTTATGCCCTTCTAACCTTTAGTGCAATGCATGATTGTTTGATTAAAAGAAAAAAAACGATAAAAGGGCTTGCTGTGTTTCAGGGGGAAACCAGGTTGGAGTGTGTGTCACTGGTGGATCAGTAGGCAGCTTTTCTCTCCTGGGGGTCCAGTTCTGTATCTGAATGAGCTGCTGTAGTTGTATTTATCTTTAATGTTGGCCCACGGCAGGATGCAGCAGCTCGCAGTCATTGCTCCTGAGGAGGGACCTCGGCTGAGGCTGGGGATGTGCTACAGGCCACCTCTGTTCCTGTTTTCAGTGCCTCCAGCCGTAGTACATCTGCATTTTTATAGGTACTGAACATCACTCCCATGAAACAGTTGTTGACCATAGGTGCTCTTTCGCTTCCTGAGAGCTGCTTGATTTTTGTGTTCTACGTTTGTGTCTGGGATGGCGTATGATGAAAGTGGGAGTTGTCACCTTTTGGTGTGTCTCGGTTTAGAAGGTGGCCTGACATGACAGCAATGTCACCTGCCTGACTTGAAGGACAAAACAATTTGACTCACCTCTGATGTCAAGAGTGTTTTTGCACAACAGCTAAGTGAAATCTCCTCTCTCTTGTGCACATCGTGCATGTTTTAAAATAAGAATTGTATTGTATTTTGTTATCATAATACTGAGACAGATTTTATTGGTTTCCCAACGTACAGGAGTTACGATTTCTTAGTATCATGGGTGCCTGGTGAGAAAGAATAATAAATTCTATATTAAAATCTTCTTAAGATTGAAAATATCCTGGAAAAGGCTGTCAGGTTTTAATTCCCCTTTATTGGAACCAAATGACTAAACCTGGGCTTTCGCAGATTCCAGTCCTTTTACTTTTCTAGCCCACACTTCCTAGACCCAGTGGGCTCTTAACGTCCGTGGGACTTCAGACTCGTCTTTCAAGAATTTGAGATTTTCAGCCCAGACAAATTCAAAACAGAGAAGATGCGTTTGTGAGGCAAAAGGTTGATAGGTTAACGAAATAATAATTAAACAGAGGCTACCAGGCTTAGGGCTGTGACGCTGGAGGGCTGCACACAGCAGCGTCTGAGGGCAGGTGAAGTGAATATTGTAGCTGGGGTCATTGGAGGCTTGTGCTATAGTTACGTATCGTGGGAGTTTCATCATCGTATAAGAAGGGTGTGTTTCTATGCAGACATGCGCATGCAAGAGCCCCATAAATATTTTCATGTGTTGTATACATAACTTGGGAATACAGGTTGCATTTAAGAGTGGGGATACAGAGCTGCTTCATTTGCTTTTGTGAAAGAGAACAGGAGTGCATTGGATTTTTGCCGAGAGTCCCACGATTAACTTATTTCTTTTCTCTGTACGTGATCACAAAGCAACTTGCAGACAGGTTTCAGTGACTTAACAGCTGCTGAGAAGACAGCGTGTCTGAGCTTGCAGGAGAATGAACTTCGCTGGAGAGAATGCGGCCGGGTTTGTAGCTGCAGCGAGCCACTTCAGAAACTTGTCCCAGCTTGATTGGAAATTGCTTCCCCTGCTAGGTGGGAGGAGGTTTCGCTTTGCTGTCAGGTTTCTTTTTTCACCCATATCATGCTGCTTACACCCCAGCTGAACCCTGATGAGATTTTATAAAGGGAAGAAGTCCCAAGCAAGAGATTTCTTTGCAGTATTTAAAACATAAAGGGATAAGGAGGAGGTGCTGTTCCTAACATGATGAAATAGACTTATTGCACTTTCAGTGTCAAGTTCCATTTTAGTGTTGTTTTAAAAATGAAATCAGGTTTTATGATCAGATCAGAAACCAATGTTATGTACAAGAGAAAGATAATTTCCCTCCTGTTTATCAAATGGCTTTTTAAAATCTCTGTATGTCCTGAAGCACAGCCATAAGTTTGCTCTAGTCAGGAAGTTTATCTGACTTTATGATATGTTTATGTTGTATTTAAAAAGTGAAAAACTTATCTTAAATGTCATTTAGCAGAAATTGATGCTAAGTATGAATTTGAAGGAAAAAACCCAGTCACCTACATATTTTATCACCAATCGAATTTTTATTGCAAATTACATACTTGAGCAGCTTCATTCATCCAGCTGAAGTCATTTCAGATGACCTTTTCCTCAACAGACTCTGTCTGAACAGAATATTGTTCTGCTGTTAATTGTTTTGGACATAGTGTGTGAAAATTCTTCAGGGAGTTGCATTTTGTTGTTCAGGGTTCACAGTACATAATTTTGCTTTCGTGTTTACTGCTGGCCTGTCAGAGTATGTGAAGGAATAGATTTCTCCCACAGATCAACTAATCATGAAAATGGTGTTCAGGTGTTTGATTGACATAGCGAAGCTGTTCATTTAGAGTGTAACAAGATCAAATGGAAGTTACTGCAATTAGGATGTGACTGTGTTCTCAGCTGAAATTTTTAAATGCCACATTTTAGACTTTTGTGCCTTTTAAATCCATGTCTCATGGGTTTATTAGAGAACTTCTGTGGTTTGTTAGATTTCAATACTGAATGTTCAACACAGTTTCAGTGCAAATTTTACTTTTTTGTGATAGCTGATACTTAATTGATTGAGGAGTTGCTGTACGTGGAATGTTTCTGTGTCCTAAAGGGCTTCGGGGAACAAAGGATTCAGCCAGACTGAGGTTTTGTTGGGTTTTTTATTTATTTGTTTTTGTTTTTACAATTTTGGTTCAGAATATTATGGTATGAAACTAAAATCTTCCTGCTTTTTTCTCTGAGAATGGCTCCTTTATGATGTGCTTAGAGGTTTCTGATCACTGTATGATTCTGTTCCAAGGTTTGTATGTATGAGGGTGTATTCATGTCACATACAGTAAGAGTTTCTTTGGTACCATGTTGTGGCAAAAGTGTTAGTGGGTACTTTCATATCCGTCATGTGTGAATCTTAATGGTTCAGTTATTCTGGAAAGCCACATTTTTCTCCAAAGTATTCCTAGAACAATTTGTGGGGTATCAAAAATGAATGTTTGCTCTCTCTCTTGTTTTGTCTTTTTAAAATCTATATCCAAGCACATGGTACTGACAGGTGACACAGATTCTAGAGGGCAAGAGGGTTCTTATGTCTCTAAAATTGCAAGCGCAGGTACGGTGGTGAAACAAGCTGGCTTAGTTGAAAAACAGCTGTGGATACCCAGTGAAGTCCCTAAAGCCACTTAGCTGTAGCCTGGTAATAATGATTTTCTCTTGGGATGAGTCGAGCAGTTTTCTCATGGCTTCAGTCCTTCTGTTCCAGTGCTGAGGCTGGTGAGCATGATCTCGTCACTCATGCACAGCTGCTAAGGGGTAGTTTGCTCCAGGTTTAGCCCTTAAGTTTCACCTGCACACTCAGGTGTCTGTAGCCTGGTATTAGCTTATTTCCTTGTTCAAGACTGGAGAACGCAAGCAAGCAGAAGCCTCACATTAAGCATAGTGCTGAGCTGATGATAGAGCTCTTTGGTCTGGCTGAAGAGAAGTAGGGTCGAGGCCATTAGCCAGGTCCTCGGGGATGGTCTCTCCAATTGACCCTTTGGCACCCAACAGACTGTACAGGGAAGCAGTTTAGTTCTCTGCCCTGGAAGGGCGATTGCGGTGGCTGAAGTCCTGGCAGATTTTTTTAGAACATTAGAAAATACTGAGGGGAGGGGGGTTGATTGTAAATTTCTGATAACAGTAGTAAAGAAAAATCCAATAATCTTCCGTGCTCCTTTGGATAACCCGTACGTCCTACTTTGGCTTTATCTCCATTTTGGCTCTCAAGCGTTTATTCCTGCTACTGTTTATTAAGAAATATGAAAGTCATCAGTGTTACGGAAACTAAAAGACAATGTGCATCTGTCTGAGATTATTTTATTCTGCAGCCACCTGACAAAGGATGCACCTTAAATGTAGGCTGTAACTAGTGCTTTTGTGACCCAAACAGGAAAATCAGGGTTGTAATTTTCCTAAAATTTGGGAAGTATTTTTTAGATCCAGTATTTTTTCCACGGACACAGTGCACCTTTCCATTCCTGACAGTTAGCACAGATCATGCTGGTTTGCGTGGCCAAGAGATGTATTTGGATAATTGGATATATAAGTGAGCCAGCTAAGCTATGGCACTTTGATAGCGGGTGTTAATATTTCTTTTTAATTGATAGAATCATAGAATCATTAAGGTTGGAAAATACTTCAAGGATCATCAAGTCCAACCGTCAACCCAACACCACCCAACCCACTAAACCATGTCCCTCCCAAATCATGAAGTATTATGTTTTGTTATTTATTAAAAAAAAAGGTTAGAGACAAGCAAATAGTGTCTAATGGAGGGAAGGGGGTGGTGAACACATTAAGATTCATGCTTTTAACCAAGTGGGAAAAGACAGAGCTCCTGTTTTTCTTCCCTCAGCTGTTCTGGTTTTCTCAGCAGTCTGACTGCCTTCCCATATGACATTTTCACGTCACATTTCTAGGTCAATGGTGACACAACTAGCATGCTTGTGCCCAAATCGAGCATCTCTGTCTGCTGTACTCCACATGGTTTTCACATCCATCTTTGCCGTAGTCTGTGTTTGGATTTCAGAAGAGCCTGTGAGCTTTGCGTTTCCTCAGAAACAGGGACGGCTCAGCAGGCACACGTTAGCTTCTCATGTACTTTGTCCTGCTCCAAGCATCTGGGAGTAGGAGAAAAATAGGAGTGAGCTTTGCAAATAAGATGAAAGTGACATGGGAAGAGTTGGTATAAAATTGGTGTCAGCAAGGAAGGTGATGCCTTTGCTAAAGTTTTGAAAAAATTGGCCAGATTAATTCTTCCAGAGAAGAACTTCTGACTGTTGGACATTCCTGTGCACCTTCTGGTGAACGTTCTCTTACTCTTTCCCCTCCATGTGGGTTAGAAAAACCCCACACAGTTGGGTTCATCGGCATCTTTCTGGGGGCCAGGCACTGGGCTCACTGCAGAGAATTGCCTTCAAGGGCGTGACTTTTTTCTTGATAAAGTCATAACGAAAGGTGGTTGTAACTGCTTTGTTATAACTGAAAGATGGTCAGACAAGTGGACGATGTCTACTGCAAGGGACAGGGCTGGTGGGCAGCTCATCCCTCCCGTTCCTCCTTTCAGCAGCAGCCTCTTGTGTGTAGGCACGGCTCCTCAGGGCCCGGCCCTTTCCTTCTGCGGGAGCCGTGCCTTTGCCTGTTGTCCCCACAAGTGCCACTCTGTGGGCACACCCCAGGGTCCCCACTCCCAGCCTGCCACGACCCCGAGCTCGGCAGAAGGCAAAGCCGGAGGCCGGTCTCCTGTGCACATACAGCTTTCATACACGTGGAAGGGAGCTCAGCAGCTTCTTGCCAGGGACACTGGCAGGTCTGGGACTATAATTCCAGGTGCTCAAAACCTTGGACTGTTCCAGGCAGGCTGAAACTGGGTGTGGAGGGCAGCAAAGAACTAAAGATGGGGTAAGAGGACAGAGGTGAAGGGCAGAGCCAGTAAAGACAGGAAGATTGGCACTCAGAGCTGGATTTGATGCTGTGCCTGGCAATAGCAGAGCGATGTGCCGTTACAGATCTCAGCTGATTAATTTTCTGTTATTCCTAACACAGCTAGTTTTAAACAAGATGAGGTGAATTGATAATTTTTGAATTAAATTTTCTTGCGTTTAGTTTCTCCCCATGATGGCAGAGCTACCATAGTAGATGATGATATTTAAAAAATTCTGTAGGTTTACAAGTAAGAACATTTCTAATACAGCTCTCTTTGCGCTAATGAAGTAGCAGCTTACATGTGAGTTGGTATTAATGGCACATTCCGTAGTGACACATGATTCAGTTCCCTTACTAGGCAGAGAAGCAGTTAAACACAAATATAAGATATTTCTGAATCTAGTTGACAGCTGGAGGTGATTGAAAATACACTATTTGTGCATGTTTCTTCAAATAATTACTGTGGAGAATGTTGTGGCATTGTAGTTAAAAGCAAGGTTTTTAAATCCTAATAGCTGTGGAGGGAAGAGAACTCCCAAAGAGAAATGCTCTTCTATAATCCCATGCTAATCTTCCTGACAGAAAGCAGAAGAAGAGGAGCTTGTCCTCACACCTGATGGCACCAGGGAATTCCTGACGTTTGAAGTTCCACTGAACGACTCTGGATCAGCTGGACTTGGCGTGAGCGTCAAAGGTAACCGGTCAAAAGAAAATCATGCCGATTTAGGAATCTTCGTCAAGTCCATTATTAACGGTGGAGCAGCATCGAAGGTAAGAGGGAACATCTGGGTACTTTGGTCTTCCTTAGTTTTCCATAATAAGGCTGTTTTGAAAATAACCACGGCTCAAAAGAATGACGTTGCTCCGTAACTGGCTTTTTCCAATTACACTATCAGAGGTCACATTTAGATTTCTACTCAGATTTAGATGTTTGCACATCCCAGGATTTAAACAGCCCTTACAGCATCTCGGGAAGGATACGAGCCATCTCTGGTACAGTTCAGTTAGTGTGCTGTTTGTGCAAACAGGACATGGCAATACCTTGCAGTGCAGATCTGTAACTGGAATAGACATTCCCCACAGCGGCTGCAATGGAAGCTGTTATACCAGTGTTCATTTGGCCATAAACTATTAGGACTAAGCATAGCTGTTTGATTGTTTTTCTTTTGTTTTTTTCCTCTCTCCAGCAGACTAAACTTCTTTTGTGCATGTTTTATGTAAGTGGCTATAATCTTTCCTTTTCCAGGATGGCAGGCTTCGAGTGAATGATCAGCTAATAGCAGTAAATGGAGAATCATTATTGGGCAAAACAAATCAAGATGCTATGGAAACCTTAAGGAGATCCATGTCCACTGAAGGAAACAAAAGGGGGATGATTCAGCTTATTGTGGCGAGGCGAATAAGTAAATGCAATGAGGTAATACACTTTTGCTATTGGGACTGAGAATTTTCACTTCTAAGGTATTTTTGTTTATAAGAGATGTCATGACTCCTCTGAGAGTGGGAGAATAATATTTGAGAAGCTAAAGAAAGAGAGAATTATAAAATGATCTGAATTTCAGTGTTAGACAGGCTAACCTTATTACTGATCAATAAAGTTTTTCTTTTGAGTATTTCATCAATGAAGAACAGGAAACAGTGAATAAAACTATATTGATTTTGTAATTGGATCCCACTGTTTGCTTGATTTTTGTGCTTTAGAGTTTTTTATGTAGGTCTATTGAACCTTTCATTTGTAGACAGTGTTAACTGACATGCTTCTTTATCACTTTCAGATTTTTAATTAAGAGTAGAACTCTTACATCTCATTATTATAATTTACCTAAGCAATTAAAAGTTCCATGTAAAGATCCTGCAAAACTTGATGCAAATAATTCTGTTATTTCAGCTTTTAAATGTGTTGTGTCTTGGCCTTCATTGCAGGGAAGTATGAAATGCTGAATTCAGGGTGAAGTGGTGATTCTTTTTCTGATACTATTTGCAGCTTCTGTCTCCTCCAGTGCAGTCTAAATGCGTTGATGTTTCGAAATATTTTCATGATTTCTGATAGTTTATCTTCTAGATTAATGTAAATAATGCTGTATAGTAGGAATATGTGGGCATATGATACTGAGAAGGACCACAGATGCTGTGGAGGACTGAATTAGACTTCAACATGATTTTGACAAATTGGAGAAGTGCACTGAGTTAAATAAGGTGCAGTTGAATGGCGGGTCAAGGAAGCATCTGTTCTCAAGACATCTAAAAGTCATTCTTTCATTCTTGTTAACACTGGTGAGGTCTTATCGCGAGTGTTATTTCTTGAGCATCATGCTTCAAAAAAGATGTGCACAAATTGGTTTAGCACTGCTTATCCTGCCTAGGGGGAGAAGGAATGGTTTCTGTTTTGATGCATAAAATTGATCTTTAAAAAATTCTGGTCCATAGTGTACTATAAAATTATGGTTGAAAAAGACACTAGCCCCTCTAAAAGTAATAAGCTCATCTTGATTAACTGCTAATACACAGCTTTAGTACGCATATACACAGATTTATATATCCATGCACTGCTAGAAAGCCAGCTTGGGGCACATGGTTTCTCACTTGGCACTGAAGGAATTTTGACCTTTTTTATATTTGGTGATGTCATATTCAAGCCATAATTCTGAACTTGGACTCAAGAGATCACAGACTGTCCTTCGGAGACTGTTTCTTACTCTTACCCAATTTCAGACGCATTATGTAAGTTAGCTACGTAGAAAGGGTAAGATGCTGTAGACTATTTCTGTGCTTAATGTTATTTTTTCAAAAATTATGTGGAAATCACATGCCAAGTCCAGCACAGCTCAGTCTAAAGTACATGTGCTGCAAGAACTGGTGTTAGAACCAGATTTAGATGCACTGAAACGTATCTGTATAGGGGCAGGATAGGGAGCTGTCTGCCTGGGCCCGCTTTACAGCTTTATGTGCATTTTCCCAGCTCCTTAAGAAGCTGGTGAGATGAGCCGTAATGATTTGACAAAGTGATGCTATGCAATTACTGCTATAATCATCTTTACAAAATAATTTCTGTAACTATTTTTTTTCTCTGGAATTATTGCTTTAATGATATTCATCCAGAGGAAACACGATGTCAATACTGTTTGCATGTTTTAATATGATGAAAGCGCAACTTGCATGGGCATAAAGCTATTTACCTGCTGAGCTGGCAGTATTCATGAAGCTAGCTTTCTGAAAGCCTTGCAATGCACAGACTTAAAAGAAATGACAAATGAAGAGAGAATTTTTTTTCGTGGCATTTTGCAATTAAGCCCTGGTTCCTTGTTCAGGAATTAGACAGACTTAAACTTTAGATATAATTAATCTGATGTAATACTGATAACCTATGATGATATTATTTATGTATCTTGCATTAATACTGTACATGAGTGTGATATTCAGTCATCACAGTCCCTAAATAATGGATGTGTGGACTGAGGCCCAGCTGGTGAGCAGCGTTGTGCAGCTGAGCACTGCAGTGATATTCACTGTCCCTTGGAGCATCACGTATTGGCCATGTCTGGCAGTCTCAGCTATCTTATGCTTAATTCAGCGATGTAGATTACTTAGATGCTCTTAGAATATTCTTGTATGTGCCACCAGCCTAGTATACAGTCTCAGCAAATATTTTTTAGTATTAGAGCAAAAGATAAATGACATGACTGGCAGCAAAGCAAATTCAGATCTTGATCAATCACACCTTTTACCAGGTTGGAAAAGACCTTTAAGATCACTGAACCCCGCTGTAAACCTAACACTGCCAAATCCACCAGTAAACCATGTCCGTATCCACCACAGGTGTACATCTGTTAAACACCTCCAGGGATGGTGACTCAACCACTTCCCTGGGCAGCCTGTTCCAGTGCTTGACAATCCCTTCAGTGAAGAAATTTTTCCTAATATCCATTCTAAACCTTCTCTGGTGCAACTTGAGGCCGTTTCCTTTCCTCCTATCACTTGTTCCTTGGGAAAAGAGACCAACACCCACTTTGCTACAACCTTCTTTCAGGTGGTTGTAGAGAGCAATAAGGTCCTTTTCTCCAGGCTAAACCACCCCAGTTCCTCAGAAAAAGCAACAAAAAAGATCCTGTTCAACTGATTTCTTTCTTCTTTAAAATTGTGTTTGAATTGGATTTTAAGAAAGTTAGTAGTATGAATACTGTTCTTTTGGATATTAATTTTCATAATCAGTCCTAAGAATTGGGGTGGCGGGGGGGAGAGAAATTGATCTGACAGTGTGGTTCTGCAGTGTCATTTCTCTGTGTTTCAGTTCAGACCAGAATTTTCATGTGCATTTTGTATTTTGGTTGCTGTCTAGAAGAGAGGACGGGTCAACCCCTGTTGTCCTGGGTTTAGAGAGGCAGGGACAGTTGCCTCTGATCTGCTGCAGAGGGTCTGTTGCTGTGTCAGAAAGCTTCCTTAGGCTTCAGAAGTTGAAGTCTGCTTAACTTGAGCATAAAAATTTTAAAACTTTGTGAAGTGGCCTGTGATACTCCTTTTTCATGCCAGCATTATTCTCATGCAGCTTCATGAGTTCTCATGTTGTAGACTAAGCCTCCAAAGCAATTATAATCACAATAAAAATGTACATAAACACCAGGAGAGTATTACCTTGTCTTCAGAGAGGTAGTGGGGAGATCATTCACGTCATCAGCTTGTACGTAACTGTAGACTAAGAAGAGACCACAAACTTCCCAGAAGGTAAAAAGCATTTTTATGCTGTTGTGGTTTTCATTGGCTCACCAGGAGACAGAGTATAATCCATCCAGGTTTTCCTGTGAATTATCTTGTAGTAAATATTGATATAAGCATGCAGTGAGTGGTAGCTATGAATGAACTCTGGGCCAAAACTGTATCTGTGGCGTTTTCTCCTGTTTGCCGCACATCTACACAGGGGACGGTAATATTGTTAATTCTGTAAGATGCACTGTTACAAACCTGGCAAAGCTTTGTTTTAATATCTCAGCCCCTCCAGACAAAATCACACAGTGAATATTTGATGGATGCTGTTAGATTAGTGTAAGAAAAACATTGAGTTTGGGATTTAGATGTATCTAAGGTTCCCTCCCCCTTTCAGAAAAGTTAAATATGCTGTTCAAATCGTGTGTTCAACTTCCAGCATTGCCCTGTGATCAGCATTGTGTGTTGATTCTTCAACTTTCCTTTATAAGCACAGAGAGACTTTCAGGTACATTTCCAAAGTTGTGCAGGCAATGGCAAAAATGGGGAAGAATAGCAACAGAAGTGACTTGATCTTTATATACGGCCATTATTTAACACCTCAGTTTTCAGAAGATGTAGCCATCGGCTTTTTTGCATCCTTAACACTGACGTTGTTTTAATTACTGTGGAGCCTAAGACTTGAAGAGAAATACTGGAGGTCCTTGCCCCACGTTCTGTTCATTAGTGATATTATCATGATCAGCTGCTGGCTGTATGGCCATGGTGCACACGCAGCACTTAGGCGTGACTGTCAGGCAGACCCGTGCAGCTGGCAGCGGTATGTGCTGATCCAAGAAAATAAAGGTAATCGTTACTTTTGGAATCCTGCTCTTTTCAGTCCTACAACCTGGGCAGCTTAGAGGCACAGGTTACTTGTCTGCACTCTGTTCATGTTACACAGGCAGCACTTGTCTGCCATTAAGCATCACCAATTTCTTCAAAATTAGAGATTTGAAGGGGTTTTCTTGTCTATCTCCCTTTTTTTTTTGACAGAATTAATGTCCTGCCAAGCCTGTCCAAAATGCAAGTAATTTGCAGATCCCCAAATTTCTTCCTGCATTTCTGTTCATTTTTTGCTCTGGTTGCTGAGTTGAAAACGCAGCATACCATGAAGCGGAGAAACAGTCATGAATCCAGCCCATATAAGGACCTCATCCACTGTTTAAATAAATCGACTGGTAGACAGATCAGCAAGAGAGATTTTTCAAATGAGTGGTTTCATTATAAAGGAAAGGAAACAAGCAAACATCTATTTTTTTCCAGTATGTGTGGAAGTATAAAACATTCAGCATCATTTTTCACTGCATGCATTTTACCTACTTTGAAATTGATATGACAGGTTTGTGGGTTGTTTTTTTTTTCTCTCGCTAGATTAGTTTGGTGACGACCTTCTGGAGTTAATTTAAGTATCAAAAAGGCTTTAGTGTCTTCTCCAAACACAGTGATTTCACTTTTCAATCCCTTCTTCCAGTCATTGCTAAAGCTGCCTATGAGTCTGGGCTGTTCCCAGCCATGATCCATGGGAGAACCCACAGCTGACTTTTCACCCTGAAGACTGATCTTTGTTTCCAATCCTTTAGCCAGATTTCAATCCAGAAAATTAAAACTTAGTCCAGTCCCATGAAAGCTTAGTTTCTTTAAAATCTTTGATATGAAGCCTAAGTACAGGCTTTTTGAAAATGCAGCTGTGCTGTGTCCGAGACATTGCCTGAGAGCTCACTGCCATGCTTGTGCAACTCCAGCGTCCCAGTGAGGCAGGATTTCCCATGGACAGCTGCCTTCCCCATAGACCCATTTCCGTCGTGCAAAGTCACCTTACTCTTTGTTGTAAATGCCATCATTTTATCTGGAAGGGTGTCAGACGCCTGGCCTGTAGTTCCCAAGATGGCCTCTGGCTGTTTAGGCAACCAGCCGGCCTCTGGCACCATGGCCGTTGGTCACAGTGTGTGGAACGCTTTGGCCAGCGGTTATGCGATTTCATGGTTGAGGTCCTTCAGGGCTTTTGCGCGAATGCCACCCAACCTGGGTGACATCTCAACTTCTCACCTGCCAATCTGCTCTGATGCTCCTGTGTATTTCCTTCTGGCTGATCTCACTCCTCTCCTTATTTGCTACAAGGGATGGGGTCAGGTGTGGAAATGTCCGATATCTTCAGCAGTAAAGACTGAGGCAAAGACATCACTGAGCTTCCCTACTGTAGATTTGTCCCTCAGTAACCCTTCCAGTCTTGCCATCAAGTGGTTTGACTGGTTCCCTGTGTACCTTCCTCTCACTGATGTCCTTAGTGAACATCTTACATTCTGAGCATCCTCTGAAGGGTGCTGCTTAAATTCTTCCTTCTTTCTCTTGATTTCTTTGGCCATATTGTTGTTTTTATTGTTTTAATTGTGGCACATTTTACCTGAGCTTCTGATACAGTACTCGTGAATACTCTGCCTTTAGGCCTCTGCTGATCTTTTGGGTGCATGACTTCCAGGGTACTTATGCAAATTTCAAACAGTAAACAACTCAAGAACTATTTTTAAAAGTTAATTGTTTGGAAAGTATAGGTTTGTATTTCGTATTATCATAGTGTCTTCTGGTTTGTGTTTCTACCTGCTTTTCTTCCGCTCCTACCATCTGCTTACGTTTTGCAGCGCTGTGCTGGTTCCCTCGCAGCATTCTGAAAGCAATTTTGTCTTCTGCTTGCCTCTAACATTGTCGGAACAAGAATGCAGTATTTCTCAGAAACACTGTACCCATTGCACTTTTACTAGTCCATGATTGTGCATGCAAGTCAGAACTGACCCTTTTACTGGTTACCTACGTTTTCACGTCTTGCAAAGTCTGTCCCTAAAGCAGGATCCCAATTTGGGTGGTAACAAAGAAAACCATATTTAATATTGCTAGTAGTATTGTAAAAGTGTCTCTGTTGAAAAAGAAAATTGAAGCATTTTGGACACCTCAGCCAGAGTACACAGATAGAAAGGAAAAAGCCTGGAGAATAATTCTGTGTGTCAGAGTTTCAGTACCCTGCATGACGTGTAATATATAGCAGATTTGTATACTAACTTCTTTAAAATCCACAATGTTTACATGCCAGTATTTGGATAATTTGCTTTCTGAAGGAAAAAGGGAGTCTGATTGCTGTTTCTTTAAAAAAAAAAAAAAAAGTTTGTTTATGCTTTGAATATTTTGGCAGTGTTCTTGTGCATAAACTTTTTTTCACATTTATGTGCATAACTTCAGATAGGATGGATGGTGGTGTTTAAGGACCACATTAGTTGTCCTTATATCATCTAGATAAGCAGCAGCTGCACTGGTTAGTACGGACAGTGCTTTAGCAAACAGCTGGTTCTTATCTGAATGACAAAGGGCCAGCAGGGTAGAGACCTTTTTTATTTAAAAAAAAATAACTTTTTTTTGTTTCTATTTTTATTTTAAGAGAATGGAGAGAAAAGGAGCTACAGGCCATCTGTAGCATGTGAAGTTTTATTGCATTTTTATGAATATGACCATTTATTATTGATCAGTGCTAGGACCCAGAAAGGGAACTCTTTTCAGCGTGGAAAAGAGAAAGCTCAGGGGGATCTTACCAGTGTCTATAAATTCGTGATGGGGAGAATTAAGACCAATGCAGACTCTCCTCAGGGCTGCCCAATGCCAGGACAAGAAGCAACAGGCACAAACTGAAATACAAGAAATTTCTTTAAACGTAAGGAAAACATTATGTTCTGACAGCATGGTCAACCACTGGCACAGGCTGCCCAGAGAGGTTTTGGAGTCTTTGTCCTTGGATGTAGTTGAAACCCAACTGGGCAAGGCACTGGGAAGCTGCTCTTGCTGACCTTGCTTCGAGTGAGAGGTTGGACTAGATTGTCTCCAGTGTTTCCATCCAGCCTCAACTTGTCTGTGACTCTGAACTGTCACACCAAGGAGTGCTCCCGCTAGGGCCAGCTAGCTGTTCCTAACCAGGACAGGGGCCAGTTGCTGCCTAGCTTACTTGCGTTGTCAGGCCTTTAATGAAGGTCAGGGTTCATACATCTTTGTTTATATTACCTGCTTTTATCAGTTAATCAAATTAAATTATACTGCATAGCACTGGTGCTAAGGGAAGGAACTGGAATATGTAATTCAAACTCTTTGTTAGAAATGCATCAGGACGAACGAGGTTTTTTTTGAACTGCAGTCTTGCTTTGGACTGTTGGTCTCTTTGTCTTGCCCACAGCACTGGTTCCAAATTCGATGTAGTTTTTCTTACACAAACTTTCTGTTAACAATGTAAGGAAAATATTTTTTTTTGGTGAAAGCTAGTTGTGTAGTTCCTGTCTAATGTTGTCTATTTTATAAAAGACATTGCATCTTTTGTAAAATATTTGTGTAGTTGGCTGTCTTTTGAGATGCTAATTAGAAATGGAAATAGTTTTCCCCATGAAAATTATAAAATACATGATTCACTTTACAAGACATGGCCATCTAAATGCAGCGCTGCTGCTGTTTTTTATTTACTCTGTACTTTACTGCATTACCGGGAGTGAATTTCTATGTATTTCTCTGATTCAGAGCTTTCTTGTTGGTATCTTTCTGAAAATCTCTTGACACCTTACGACAAATGAGTTTGAAAGTTGATGGGTTGTCACATGAAGAAGGACTGTGCGATATGGCTCACTGAAAGCTGGACACTTGTTACATAAAGTCATCAATATAGCATCGGGAGAATAAATCCCAAAGCACTTTGATATTTTCACACCTTATTTAAAGGCAGTGAAATAAAGGTTAGTTCATCATTTAATGCCTTTATCATGCAAGTTTGAGCTCTCAAGCAGTCCAGTGTCGCTGTGCTTTTTTTTCTCTTACAATGTTTCAGAATTTAATGTTTCTATTCTTTTGAATTTGCCTTCGATTCCTTTATAACAGAGGCTACAAATATTGTTTAATTTACTTTTCAGGAGAGCTGTCAGTTGTAATCTGCAATTTAAAAAAACTAATAAAACAAATCCTCATTTCACAATTTAAACCTTACTGAGTCTAATTCACTTGCATCACAAGTTTATTATTCTCCTGCAGCTTGACGTGCCTCCAATTGTAATTGTGTTGACCCTCCGATGCAGTAAATCTCCCCAGTGCTTATCAAACTGGGAGAGATAAGTCTACAATTTGGAACTTCATTAAATATCTCATTTATATTAAACAGATGATGGCTTTGAACAGAAATAATAATTTTTGCAGGCTCTGAGACCTCCCGATCGTGGTCTCCTCGACTTTGTAACGCGGCGTTTTGCAAACCTCCACCCCTGCTTGTACTGGGCGGTGTGCCAGCGCCCAAATGTCAGAAGTTGTTAGTCCACCAGGCTGACTTCAAAGCCTCTGCTGTGGAGACTGCCGCTGAGTGCTTTGTAGCCCTTGAAGCAGATTTTTAGTCATTTGGGGATTGCGGGTGGAGTGATTAATAACGGGCAGCTGTTTAAAGAAAAAACAACCAACAAACAAGTTGCTTGTTATTGTAATTCCTGAAACTATGAACTGCTCTTCTTGTGCTCGTTTGGAGACCAGTCCTGTGGAATAAGCATTCCTGGTTCCCAGTGGCTTCAAAGAGTTTGCAGTGTGCTCAGTATCTTGCACTTTCTGTTCCCTGCTGTATTTCAATGTATAGAGAGTATATACCGTGGGATTTGTGTGAGGACGTTGTTCCTGAGATTTAACTGTACACTTCAATGTGGAGAGGTGTGTGGGTGAGAACAGCCAGCACTTTGATGTGTCAGTTCATACAATTACCCTGCAAAATGCATCTATTTTTTAATATTTGTATATTTTTTTTAATAGAGCTGGATTCAGTTCACACTGTTTAGGTGAGTTTAATGGTGTTGGCAAAGCTCCTTCGGCAGCATTGCTGAGAACCATCAGGGTGCTGGAGCTCAGCTGAACCAGGAGCTTTAGGGGCAGGAAGGCTGGATGGTTGAAGGCCTGGGTGACAATGTGGGCTGTCTCTTATCTCTGCAGTAAGCAGCTGGGTGCTGACAAATTGGGCATCCCAGCCGACCGGTGAGCACACAGGTGCGTGTCCTCCTGGCTCCTGGGGCTGCCTTGGCCGTGGAGTTGCCTGTGGCTGAGCCCAGCTAGACGACAGCAGATTGTTTTCTTTCTTTGCCTTGCACAGGTGCTGCTTTTCTTTGAGCTCTGATTCTGTGGGGCTCGCTGAGGAAAACTAGGCTTTTTCCTCTCTTTGAAAAATCTGAGAGGCATGTGCAGGAAAACAGGGAATGACCAGCTCCTGCAAACAAGGGCTGAGCTGGGAAGTTGCTCCGGGAGCCTTCTGATGGAAGGCAGCTGGGGCAGGGGGGTGGCCGTGTGCGCAGTCTCCTCCTCTGTGCATGTGGCCGAGCAGCCCGTCTCCATCGCTTCTTCCACCACCTACTTCATCTGCCTCGTAATGCCCCGGGGAGGTCTGCCTGGAGCCGTGGTGGGCAGGGACCTGGCAGCTCCAAGGGGGGAGCGCTGGGTTGGGGGGGCACCTCAGATTTTGCCAGTTCTGGTTTTTGTGGCTCTGCCTGGATGCTGTGGCAGTGCCAAGGATCAGGAAAGCTTCCAGACTGAACAGAGTCCGCGAGGCCTCTGCACCCTGCGGCCGGGAAAGGCAGTGCAAAGTACTCATCATAAATTAAAAAAATAAAAAGAAAAAAGAAAATAAAAGTTAATGTGAAGCCCAACTTATTTTTTTCCTTTCCCTCCTAACTGCAAAATGAGTGTTTGTGTATCAGTCACTAATCTGTGTGGTGGGGTTTCCGTGATGGTCACATTTGAAAGCAAATCTCAGCCCTTCAGAAAGCACCAGGGGCCCAGCTCCAAGTGGAGTTCATGCTTCCGGCTCCTGACGGGCCGTGTTCTGACAGGCTGTCAGTGTGGGAACGATGGCTCAGCTCTCTGCCCGATACTGTCGAAAAAAGCCAAAACTGTCTGTTTAAAAAACTGTCCAACAAAGAGACACCAAAATGCAATGGCTTTTTTTCACCAATTTTCTCCTGAAGGATTTGAAATTTGACAGAGCACCACGGGAGGTGCAGTGTAAAGTGGCTCAGAAAGTTGGTCATTAAGTGGAGCTGTCATTGCACGTTATCTTTTTCCAGGGTGAGAAGTTCTAGCTCATTTGGTGCCCAGACAGGTCCGGGCCTTAGGCAGGTTGTTACAGTTCCCCCATGCCCCTAAATGGACCCCGGGCACTAATTTTCCTCTCTCTGTGCAGCTGGAGTCACCTGGGAGCCCCTCTGGGCCCGAGCTGCCCATAGAGACGCTGCTGGATGACCGGGAACGGAGGATTTCCCACTCCCTCTACGGTGGGATCGAAGGTCTCAGCGAGTCGCCCACGAGGAACATGGCTCTGAGCAGGATCATGGGTGAGTCCCATCAGCTCTGCTCACCGGGGTGTGGCTCTGTCCCTCGCCATAATTCACCAAAGGGTGGTTCATGTGTTACGTGTGTTGGAATGAGGGAAGACAGAGGTGGCACCGACCAACTTAGAACGTGCCTTAGCGTGGTTGCACACAAGCCTTCTGGATAGTTAATGTGAGAAAGAAAGTCAGTAAATAGAGTCGTAAAGTGAATTTTGTATCCTGTGGCAGGTAACGGAACAAATAATGGGTGAATTTAACATGGTTTTGCAGTGTCTGACCTGGGACAATAAATTATTGGCTGGTCTAGTCTCCATGCTGAGCCTTCATTCGCCTGAAAGTCAGTGACTCATGGGAATTTATAATTAATTTCAGCATTTCTTCTCCTCTGTTTCAGTCATGCTAAAGTACAAAAATAAATAAGGCAAACTTGCATCCATTTATGCTAATTTGAGTATTTCATTAATTTGTTTGGATTTTTGCTTTGTGGGACACCAATTTTAAAACCTCATAACTGATTCCAAGCTTCCCTTGTGCAGATTCTGTGCCATACCATCTGCATGGCCCCAGTGGATAATGAGGTTATTAGCGGTTGCTCTGCAGCAGTTCAGCTTCCGATGTACAGAGCTAGGTAATAAAGACTTGTCTTGCCACAGGAGTGGTTGGATTTACTGACTAGGATGGGATTAGTTTGAAAGGATTTTCAAATTTAAACACAAAAAGCAGCTTGATGAAAATAGCACCTGACAGAAGACGTGACGATTGCTTGCTTGAGTTGCAAGTTTTAAACAGGAGATGTGGACATTAAATCTGGGGCTTTTTTTGTTGTACTTGACACGCACAGACTATGTTGGAAGATTCTGCTATAAACGTAATATGATGCAAGGCTGAACTTAGTTTTTAATTCCTTGAGATTGATTTTCAGCCTTTAGAAAATGAAAGTCCACCACTTAGGCTTTTTCCAGCCAACAATTCGTATATAAATACTTCACTCTGTTTTGGAGTTGTTTGAGGTTTTTGTTGAATTTTTGTATTTTTCAGTTTGCTTTTTTCCTTGCTGTAGTAGAATAACACTGTTGTTAAACTCTCTGAAAATCCATGATTTTTCTACTTAATATATTTCATCAATTAAGTCTTTTGTCTCTTTTTTGTGTATTTGGGCAACAGCAGTTAGAAATAAATCATATTCTGTTCTGTTGCGTTACATTTCGTGCAGACCAGAAGAAAAATTGTATTCCTGAAAATCAAGGAAGCATGAAACCTTTTCACCCAAAGCCATATGCTGTTAAAGAGAACAATTTAAAAAACCATTTATTTGTTGACAAATTGAAGAAGTGATAAAATAATTTGAAGTCTTTAACAGTACTCTCCCATAGAAGGGACTAGCTCTTGTGGTGTCAAGGCTTTAGATAAAATATTTGCAAAGTGCTACCTTCTGCTTTTTCCATCAGTGTTGCAGAGGATTTACACACAGAGCTCATATAAGTGTTAACGAGTTATCACTTAAACACCATGTCCAGCAATGGGAGAAGAAACCCCGAGAGAATCTGTGTGCATGTGTGTCAGCAATGCCCTTTACTTCCACATCCAAGAAACACAGGACTTGCCATGCCCAATAGAACGAGTGTTTCATCAGTCTGGTATCATCCCTTTAGTAGCAGCCAGTAACTGATATTTCAAAAAGTCTTTCCAAAGGCCTTAACATCTAATGCTTTTAGATTCCTCTGCAATGCAGACATAGGGGAAAAAAATCCATCCTGCATTTTGTAAGAGTTTTATAACCTAAAGCTGATGTTTTGATTTCCTCTGAATCATCATTTTTCTGCATTGTTTCCAGAAACCAAGAACTATGTAGAAAATTGGTTCGTTGTGACTTATATCCAGGGATGCTTTAGTTGGAAGCACATGGAAAATCAAATTGTGCCTAAACCTCATAGAAAATATGATCTAGTCCAGCATAACTGGACACTGGTCTCACCAGGACCGAGTCGTTCCCCTCTGCAATCACGGCAGCTTCACAGAGCTGTCATGTTTAAACCCAGTTTTTAAGTAGCAGTCAGCTTTCTAATATGTTATTTTTTCTGAACTAATCAGTACCACTAAGTTAAAACTGCAGTGTTTATAATCTTTTGGGATATTATTTCATGCATGTTTTCCTGCAGCACCGTACAACAGAGAGGTGTTATTGCCTGTTGGCAGAGATAGGTACAGTTGCTTGTTTCAGAGTAGCTAATGTTTGTAAGACTCAGTTATTTATTATGCGGTGGAATTCCTGTCCTGTTAGCATTGATAAGGTGAAAAAACTCAGAACTTCTTTTATTTTCTTCAGAATGTGTATGTGGTGTTACATGACTCTTCCAGAGTCTTCCTCCTCTCTTGTAAATTCTCCTAAAAGCAGGGGGATTAGTCCTAGGAGCAATCTGGCCGAGGAAGACTCGAGATCTGTACCTTCTCAGGTTGGTCCTGATCATGGAAACAAGCCAAAAGGAGTGTTTTATGCAGTGCTGATTCCCTTGAGTGCTCTCCCCATATCGACGAGCCTGCTGACTCTCTGAACCACCTGATGTCTTTCTATTTACCCTTCAGTGGATTTAACTGTGTAAACTTTCAGTGCTCTCAGTACCTCGTGGTGAGGAGGTCACAGTTTGATTTCATGTGTGAAAGCAGAGGTCTTTCTGCTTCTTTTGCTGTTGGATAAAAATGATGGATTTTGAGTTTTCTTCCTTCCCAAGTTGGACTATTCAAAAATGATAAGGTCTGGAACATGCCTGCTCTTTTCAGTCGTTGCTTGAAGTTGGAATAGAACTTTCAAGAGAGTTTTGTTTCTTTTCAACACATTTAATGTAATTTTCAGGAAAGGTATTTAGGACAATTTGCTTACTCTTTCAATCCATAACTGACAGCAAGAGCTGTTTGTCAGAGCCTTGCTGTGAGAGTGGGAATAAAATACCAATTTTAGAACCTGTTTTAAATTATGTAAAATAATGTTTGCTTACTGCAAAAAGTCTACATGAATCTTTTAATGTGTCTGATGGTTCTTATGTTGATCTACTTTTCTAGATGATTATTGCTAGTATAGATTTTCTTATTCTTTTTCACTTCATAATATTTCAGTGAAAATTTCTGATGGAGAGGAGATACCACTATCTGTATTTGGGAATTATATTTTTGTTTTGATGAGACATTTTTTTATTTATACAGATTGGGTGTTCTCCTCTAAGAATTAGAGGGCTATAATAAACCCTTATGTTTGTTTGTTTATTTTTAATATCTGCAGGTTGCATGCTGTTAGTACATTAAGAATAACAACTGTGTTATGCTGGTTTGCTTGGCTCTATGATTAAAAATTCAAGTCTCTTCTGATGCACCGTTCTCGTGTATCACCTGTTATGCTCCTGAGTTCTGCAATACACAAATACATAGCTGCTGTCTCTATAAATTATTCTTATTCAACAAACAGCTTAGTACAAAGTTCTCTTTCATATCTTTCTTCTAGTTGCTGATATTTTTATGAACATGGTGGGTTTTGTTGCTAACGGTGACTAAACACCAGTTATTTATCAGGGGGTACACAGAATAACAATAGCTTGCACTGAATCTGCTTTTCATCCTGAAGAATCCCCCAGAACTTTGTAAAATTTGATAGTTCCTGTGCAACAGATAGTACTTTGTTCTCTACATAAATAATTGCTATCTTAAACACAGAATCATGAGGAAGCACTACTGAAAAAAAATTAGCTAGAGATGTAGAGCGTGTGTGTCAAAGAAATGAAAATAATCCTTCACAAGCAGAGTGCAGTTCTGCGTCCAGGAGCCTCATCAGAGTGTGGTGGTCTGCTCCAGTAATCTTGACAGATCTGAGCACTCTCTTTAGATCCCAAGCCTGGATATAATAGAGACATTTTTGTCCTTAGACGTTTCTCACACATGTATTCCCAATCCCACCTCTGTTTAGCTTGGAAAATTAGAGTATGTGAGTATTTTGCCAAAGCTCAGTATGTTGCTGCAGACAAATATGTTTTTAGTGGAAAATAAATAAATGAAGATCTTGAGAAATTCTGATTTCTTTTTGCACAATTCTCTGTATCCTTCCTGTAGGAAGTCTCATCACTATTATTATCATCATCAACACTGTTTTCTTTTGTTATTATTTCTCTTATTTATTACTCTGTTTATTACTTTGGTTAGTGCTTAATTATTCATCACAGAAGTCGCTGTTACTGTTTTCTTGGCCAGGCATGTTAGGAATCACTTTCCATGTCTGAAAGTCTTCTACTTGTGGAAGAGGCTTGAAGTGTACTATTGGTCTGAATGCTGCGAGATTAAAATGCTCATGAGAGTCACTCATAAAGTAAGACTTGATTTTAAACAAATCATAAGTGTTCAACAGATTTCTTGGACTTTCATTTAAAGAGAAAGCAATAGCAAAAGCACAAGGACCAAGCTAGATGAAGTACCGTGAGAATGCAGTGTAGTATGGGAGCCAAGCTGTTACTGCAAACAGATTGACCAAACTTCAGGGATTTTCACGATTTAGAAGGACCTGGAGTGTTTGGGTTCTTCGTGAGTAAGCCTGTTGTTCATTTCAGATACTGTGTGTGCTCAGGGTTTTTTTGAAACACTTTATGTTGGTGGTTTAATGCAGGTCCAAACTCTTTTCTGATGTGTTGCAGGTCTCTGCTGTTACAGGTTTGAAGTGTTACTGTTTGGTGTATTTTTCCCTCTAAGCTGAAGGTGTTGTAGACCTGGAGAGCAGCCGTTTGGTACTGGAGCTCTGAGACTTCTTTTTCTCCACAGACAGATGGGAACCCTTCTTACCCCATAGTTTGGTATTGTCCTCAGGCTACATGTGTTCAGATTGGTAACTTGTTCAAGAAATTTGAGCCTCATTGTCCTGGGATGAGACATACTTGAGAGGGAGGATGTTTTCCCTTCCTTATTACACTGTCCAAAGTACTACATACGGTTACAGATTAACTTTCTGAAGTTGAATTACTGTATGCAAAACTGGACTTGAAGTGTGTTCAGAGTCTAAATTTTATAGTGCTTTTCTAGCCCAAGGGAAAATTACTGTCTTGGAGAGGTTGGTAGTCAGCTCGAGCAAAATCTTAGATTTGTAGATCAGTCAAATATACTGATGATTAGTAGGTTTGAAGTTTCTTTGATGTTTCCTTGTGATGTTTCTCACAACACTTGCAGAGTTGCTTTCTCCAAGGGTATTTTCTGTCCACTTCAGCTGAGCTCTCTACCAAGGACAGCTTGAGTCCTTCAGCTGAGGTCTGTCTAACCATCTGCTGAAGGTGAAGCCTTTCACCTGTTTTTAGCTTCATCTGCAGTGAAAAGCATGGGTACGTCAGAAGGGTTTTCTCCTTAATTCCAAAGCAACTATTAAAATGTCAGTCTTTACCCTTGTCAGATATAAAAAACAATAGTGAAAAGTTAAAAATGTTACTGAATTACTGCAGCCTCTTAAATGGGAAGTTCAATCTGCCAAATGCCATAAGGTTATAGCTTTTCACAATCAGTTCTTTGGAGACATTATTAACTAACAGAGCTAACAGTCTTGTAGGCATTATGTTTGGAAAGAAGTACATTACCAGGCTGAACATTAACCTGTCCATCAAAGCAGCTATTGCTGGGTAAAGGATCAGCTGTTACGCAAACTGAACACATTCATATGTGTTTGACAGTGATGAGATGTTCCCCATGCAGTACCTTTTCCTTCCAGCCACTTCTTCAGCCTTCTGCAGTGATCTCTTTTGAAGCCAGTTTTTCCCCCTTTGGAAAGCTATTCAAAATGTATTATGTAGTGCAGCGAAGATTTTAGCTGCTCTTTATGCAGAAGGTTTTACTTGTTTGATTTTTAATAATTGTATGCAAAGGTAGCGATGGTAACTGAAACATTTGCAGAAATGAGGAAAAAATTATTCTCCACTAATTCTACACATTTTTCTCGTTTCTGAAGTAAAAATAAAGGGTGAAAATATTTAATGTGTCCCTACAAGGAGTTTATGTTATGGAAGTATGAGTTTTGGTATATATTACTGCAGTTCATTAGAGTTTTAGAATAATCTACAGTTTGTTGTCAGATTAACGGTTGATTAAACTAGTGCTTTTCTTCTCATGAGATGTGACAATTTTACTAATTATTTTAGTAATATAATACATTTCCAGGGATAGAATTAATGTAGTGTCATGACCATTCATTAGAAACAATTTTGTGTGTAGTGAGAGTTAGGACCAAACGTTTTAAATGTCAGATCTTTTAAAGTTGAATATCAATATCTAGGAGGAAGAAATATTTTTAAAGAGATTCTGTCACATAAAAAAAAGATATGTGCAGCTAATGTGAAAGAATCACACTTAATTAGCCATTGCCTCAGATCCTAGAATCACAGAATGGTTTGGGTTGGAAAGGACCTTAAAGACCATCCAGTTCCAAGCCCCCTGCCATGGGCAGGGACACCCTCCACTAGCCCAGGTTGCTCAAAGCCTCATCCAGCCTGGCCTTGAACCCCTCCAGGGATGGGGCATCCACAGCTTCTCTGGGCACCCTGGGCCAGTGTCTCACCACCCTCACCGCATGATAACTAAATAATTTCCATCCAGATTTGCAAATCTTTATTTTTGTTACAGGAAATTTTAGCTTAGAGTTTCTAGATGCAGAAGTAACTTCTGTTTGTTCCAAGTTAAAATGTTAAATGGTGATAATTCTATATTGCTACCATCCTCCAAATAATATTGTATAACCTTCATCCTCTCAACTCTGCATCTCCTGCATGTATCCTGAAAAACAGATTTATTCAGTTTAAACCGTAATTACGTTACAAAGCATTGCAATGAAAATATTATTCCTTCTGATATTCTTTATACCTTTTTTAGTCGGTTTTGATGGCATAAAGTTTTCTATAGGTTCAAAAGTTGCTTCTGCTTTTTATACAGCGGCTTGAAAATTGTTATGCAATCTTATGCATTGAAATGATTACTGGAAAATATAATTGTGTGTATGTATTTATCCCTATAACAGCAGCTGTGATAGTGGCTTTATATTTATATGCACATTAAAACTGATTTTTACTTTGAAATGGTGTTTTACTAGTTTGTAAGAGTCCTCTAAATATCATCTTTTAACTGCTACTGTCACGAATTAACCCAGTGAAGTCTTCTACTGAACAAAGAATAATGTTGAGTCTTTATTATGTCTCTTTTGTCTAGGTGATGGCTCTAATTTAACCATTTTAGCAACAGTGTTAAAACTTATTCAGGGTTGGTGGCAATAGAATTAGGTAACTTTTTTTCCAAATTTTATATGTGTACTTCCAGATTATGTTGTAAAGGAGAGAATGAAAATTTGGAATCATTTGGCTTTAGCTGTGAGTTGTTATCACCCATCACAATTCTTACCTTTGTCAAGGCATTATTAAAGGGTGCCGAGTTCCCAACAGCAGAGTAAGAAGTTCAGATTTCATGAGAGCAAGACTGGTCATGGAACAGGTCCTCCTGGAAGCCATGCTGAGGCACCTCGAGGACAGGGAGATAATTTGAGACAGCCAGCATGGCTTCACCCAGGGCAAGTCCTGCCTTACCAACTTGGTGGCTTTCTATGAGGGAGTGACCACATCAGTGGGCAAGGGAAGACCCACGGATGCCATCTGTTTAATATCTTCATCAGTGACATAATGGGATTGAGTTCCCCCTCAGTGAGCTTGCAGAGGACATCAAGCTGAGTGGTGAGGTTGTTTCTTCCAAATGATTTCATGCAAGAGAAGATGCTGTCTCCGGAACAGGTGCTTTCCAGTGGTTCCTAGAGACAGGACCTGAGACAGCGTGCACAGACAGAAGCACAGGAGGTTCCCTGTGAACATCAGGAAACATTTTTTTTTTTACTATGAGGGTGACTGAGCACTGACACATGTTGCTGAGGGATTCGGTGGAGTAGAAATGTTCAAAAGCCATTTAATCAGGGTCCCGGGGCTGTAGGTGTGCCTGCTTGAGCAGGGGGAAGTTGGACCAGATGAGAGGTCACTTCCAACCTCACCCCTTTTGCGGTTCTGTGATCTTGCAGTAGGCCACCGATACCACTGGTGTATATTACTTTTCACACCTCTGCATAGGTAGATGTGTATAAAGTGAGACAGTTAATTTATTATCTGTGTTTTGTCACTCTTATCAGTAGCATTGCAGTCTGACATGACATTTTATTAACCGTGATTATATATTATTCAGGGCACTCTGCCATTATTTAGTTTTTGGGTTTTTTTCTCCCTTTTATTGTTCAGGTAAATATCAGCTGTCTCCAACAGTGAACATGCCCCAAGATGACACTGTCATCATCGAAGATGACAGGCTGTCGGTACTCCCTCCTCATCTTTCTGACCAGTCGTCATCCAGTTCCCACGATGATGTTGGGTTTGGCACTGTTGATGCTGGTGGATGGGCTAAAGCTGCAATTAATGAGTCAACAGACTGGTAAGAGCATGGTTTAATGGAAGGAAAAAAGAGATGACTACAGTTACATTTTTTCCGTTAGTTTAATTTTTGGCTACTGCTAATATTAGTCTTCTTTTTTTTACTCATCACATTTATATTTCACTGTTTTCCAACTGGTAATTGTCTGTGTTTCAGGAAGGAAGTCTGTACAGATAATTTATGAGACTTTCTGCTTCTGGTTGCAGTTTTGTGCTCTGTCAAAGCACATTTGTGGAAATGTTACTAATTGATATTAAGACCAAGTTGGCATATAGCTGTGTTAATTTGATGATATAATATTAATTTATTTGCCAACTGAGTTAGCTTTTGTAAAAAAACTTTGCAACATTTGAACACTCGATTTTATGAAAGAATAATTCCAAGTTGAAATTTTAATTTATAAACCTCACTGTAAGTATTTCTAAGTCCATAAAAGAAAGATTTTATTTTTATATTCCAGTAGATGTATATAGGAAGCCTATTAGTAATTCTGTATACTTTCCTGATTTTCCTAATAATGTACAGTAATTTTAAAATCTGCTTAGAGGTCAAGGCATCCCTTCGTTTTGCCTTAGCTTTAATGCTTTTGCAACAAGAACTAGTTAAGATTTCTATATTATGCATGAATAAATACCTTCCATATCATTATATGATTTGTAACTGTCATGCAAAGGCAGTGTATGGTAATAGCTCCATATTTAAAAATATGGAAAGTATTAGTTCCACATTTAAAACTGTGGAAAGATGCTTTATATGTTTAATCTGTAGTAAAAATAATTTCTGTGAAACTTAGGCTGACTCTCTAATTACTTTTATACAATTTAATGTAAGAGTATTGATAAGAAAAGCATTGAGCTCCATTGTTGACTTGGTTAGGTTCCTGGCAAAGAAATACTGTTTATTGCTTAGTTAGTACAAGTAATACAGATCTAAGATTTAATTTGCAAGTCCTGTCATTATCTATAGTAATAACAAAATAAAAGCCCACCCCTGTACACTGACACTTCTTGAAGCTAGATAATTACCACAAACGGTGTGAAGTATATGAATTTTCTTATTTTCCTTGTCTCTTGAGCCTGTTATGAATATGTCAGCAATATCTTAATAAAACAGCAATAGCACCTGCCAGCTGATATGCACCTGTCAGCTTCTTCTTTTCTTTGTATTAGTTTATTTCATCTTACGTCCAGGAGCTGAGTTCTGTATGTTCAGCACTGTTTCAATGATTGTATAAAAAGGTAATTTTTTTTCATCCTCATTTGCGTTTTATTTTAATGTTGCAGCTCTTCTCTTGGACAAGTCATACTTGTACTTTGGGCCCTTGAGAAGTCCATCTGTCTTTTGTAAAAGCTTTCAGAGCTGAGCGTCTCAGACGTTTAGATAGAACAGTACTCAAGGCTGCACATAATAGCTTATTGCTGAGGGAATTTTTTTAGCCGAACATGAGCAGAAACCTACAACATAAAGAGCGAGCACATTTGAAACCTGCAGATGCTTTTACATTTACTTTTGCAGCATATCTTGCTATTCATATACTTCTTTGAAAATGAAAGTAACAATAAAGAAAATAGGGATTAGATATTGTGGAGCTGATCGTGCTCAAAACCTTTAAATGTGCATCTGTATGAGAAATTGTAAAGGTCTGCAGATACAATTGCACTTAAAAGGACAGATCAGTGCAGCGCCTTACTACCTAATGTATTCTATTTGTAAAAAAGTAAATAGCAGTAGAATTAGATTGTTGCATTAATTTCCTGCTGCTAATGGATGAAGGAAGACTTGTAAAACGAAGGTGCATTGTATGATTTGGCTGGAAGGCACAAAGGGTAAAACTGAGAATATGGATGAAGGGTTATCCAAACAAGAATGGCAGCTGTTCTAAATCACAGAAGAAAATGTAAGCTTTTCCAGCCTCACAGTATCTCCCTAATCCTTGATGAAAATGTTATGAAAACAAAGGGGCAATAAGACAGGATTAATAAGTGGAATTTTAATAACGTCGAGGGTCAGAAGATGGTTACATTCTTTTAAGGATCAGCTGTCATTCCAGAAATCTTGTTTGTTAAGTTTGCTAGAATATAGTAAATTGCATTTGGCATTGCTTAATGACTTGCACTAAATTCACCTTCTGTCTTTTATTAGTGTAGTTGAAAAATATTAAAATGAGGCATTTTTAGGGGCATTAGTTCCTCTTCTGTGCTCACTGGCTTTTCCAGTAATGGATTTTCACGGGGGCTTTTGAATGCTTTTAGGCAACATACATGTATTCAAACACCTGTGGTCTGCACCTTCCTTCATTACTAAAACACACTCGTGTGTCATTCATAGAAATAAACCGGGACGTGAAAACTGATGGCTCAGGTATTTGTACTGTATAAAGGTATGAAATGTCATGATGTCAGAGAACAAGACATTTTTGGTGCCAAGTGTTGCCTTTAGTGTGCAGGATACTCTGCAAACTTGGAGTGATCATCCCCCTCAAAAGAGGGTGTGGAGGGCAGGTGTGGTGGGGCCGAGCGGGTGAGCGGAGAGAAAGCCCCTACAGGCAGTGGCAGTGGAAATGCTGGGATCTGATTCCAGAATTCCCAGTTGCTGAGGCCATGTCCAGACCCCACTGCTCTCTCCGGGGCCTGTGGCACTGTTTTCAAGTTTTATTTAACTTTTGAGTTTTCTTAGGACTTCACGTTGGCTAAATATGTGCATTCTGTATTTACATGAAAATTATATTCAGCTTTATTAGAAGCTTTATATGTATGGATCAAAGCAAACTCAGATGAAAAAAGGAGCATACAGCCAAAGCAAATAGTTCTAGAAATTCACCCTTTTTGAAGAAAATGTCACAGGATACATTCTGTTCGGCAAGATGAAGCCGGTCAACTTTAACTAACATGAGCTGTGTTAACAGATGTTGCTGGAGAAAATTCTCACTTGGTAAAAGCACATTTTTCTGGCCTTCAGAGGCAGGGCTGACTAGCAGTGAGCCAGAAACTCCTGTGTGGCCTTGGGAAAGTCATTTATGATCTGATTATGAAAGGTGTTGAAGCCCTGGAAGTTTGGCTGGGTCACTTGGAGGATGTTTTCAGGCTTAGGTGGTTCTTACTCAGCTGCGTGTTATGCTGCTGTAAATGCTAAAAGTGTGTGCTGGCCTTGTCTGGTTTATCTTTCTATCATGTGGAGATAATTTTTTCCCTGTTTTGTGGGAGTGAACATGAGGACTAAACAGTTATTTTTGAGTTCAGGCTCTGATTCATCAGAGCTTTTAAGCATATGCTTCAGAACCTCGCTAAATTGTACAGACATCTCTGAAATAGTTGCAGTAATTAAATGTAAAACATTATGAGCCTGCGCCAGAAACATTAAAGTCAAAAGGCACTTGACATTGACTTTATTCATATGAGCTCTGCTCTGGCTCTCGCTTAAGTATTATATGCTTGTCACACGCACATATCTTCTTATTTGTGAGCCTGCCACTAACAGACCGAATTTCTTTGAGGCTTTCTGCTAATGCAGGCAGTGATTTTCATCCTTCATGGCACTTGATGCCTTTGGACACTTTTCCCAAATCTCTTCACCGCTGTGCCTAATACCCAGGTGTTTCTTGATCAAAGATGCTTCTATAAACTGTAGCACATTGCATACATAAACACGGGCGTGTTACAGAATTTGAAAGTATAAGTTGGTTTCTGCAGAAATTCACTGTTTGCCGGTTTCTCAGTAGGTGTGAGATGTGTATTGTACTTAGGCCTTGAAGTGGAAAATAATTCTTTTGAAACATGTTACTGAGCAGTACCATGTATGTATACAGTATTTTGAATAGCATTTAGTCTATTTAGAGATCTCAGTGACAAAATATTGATTTTTTTTTATCTTGAAGTACAACAGCAATCAAAAAGGGGATTTTGAGGGATCTTTTTGATATAGGATAGGTAACAATGGTGAAAAATACACTTTTTTCAGTTTTTTATGCTTTGATTTCTTTTTGTGTCAGCTGTAGTAGAAATCTAAATTATTTGGCTTGCCTTCAGGCTCTTTTTAATACTCTCCCCTTTTCCAGGAGTCAGAAGATCTTTGTGTGAATTCCTTTTCATATTTCTTATTAGGAATAAACAATCAAAAATCTTGCAATGTTGTTTTATTTTTAATTGTTTTTAACATGTGGCCATGGTGACACATTGCAAGCCTAGGGTTTAGCTTGCACACCAAATTTTGCCTGCATTCTTCTGTTCATGATTCTGCCAACATTTCACCAACATTAATACATTTATTTTCAGCATGCTTCTGATGAAGCATGGTGGAATGCTGATCACTGCTCATTGAAGACCTGACTCACCCAGCCCAGGTGATGTGAGAAATCTGCAGAAGAGACCGAAATTCAGTCCAGTTACCCCCATTTCTGATTTAGTGGCAAATACTTGCTCTGTAGGGAAGTGATGAGTGGAAAATATGTTAGTCTCTCATAGGCAGGTTAAAATCAGGATATGCTATGAAAACTTTACAAGCAATTTCACATATGGAGAGAAATTTTAATGCAAAGTCTTTAAATGAAGAAGTTTAAAGCTCTGTGGGCTTCAGGCAGGACAGATTCTATTTATGCTTTACTAAAAAAATTTTGTGGTGAAGAAAAATCTGATAATTTGCTAACAGAATATGTTTGTTTCTCATGAAGAAAAAGAAACTGTTTTATTCTCCCTCAAATTATGCCTGTGTTGTAGCTGTGCATTCTATAATGGTACATGTATCCTGCACCAGAGACGTATATCTTTCATTAAAGCTTATAAGTGAAATTCTTCGTACTTTTTAAGTAGAATTGCTCAATGAGGTCAAACAAATCCATCGCATGTAACTGACTACTTGCAGTGATTTATTTAAAAATGTGCACTTTGTCATTGGTAGAAGTCACGTGCTAACTAAATGCTTTTCTCTGCAGAGTGAAAGGTTGCGTGATCTTGATAAATGTTCGCATGATTTTTTTCCCTTCCTACAGCACTCTTAGTCCAGATGTTGATCCAGTGCTTGCCTTCCAGCGAGAGGGTTTTGGACGCCAGAGCATGTCAGAAAAGCGTACAAAGCAATTTTCAGATGCCAGTCAGTTGGACTTTGTTAAAACACGAAAATCCAAAAGCATGGATCTAGGTAGTGAGTGATGTTTTTTCAATTGTTTTATTTGAACCTGATTTTCATGTTGTAAGTATATAGATTTTGTAATTCCAAATACATTGTTTATGTGCAGTACTACTGCACGTGATGTCTACTGGTAGAAAGTATTCTTAACATGAATGGCCAAATGGCCTGTGCATTGTTTGTACCACTTTAAAATGTCCATACATTTGAATATTATAGCCCTCTGGATATACGGTTATAAAAAAATATTGGAAGTATTTATTAAACTGGAGGTGAAAAATGCATTTACCAATCCATATAGAATAACTGTGTAAAACTGTACTATGCTGTGGTGGTGGGGAGAGAGGATTATTCTGAGTTCATGATTGTAATTAAATTAGCCTTAAAGATCCTTCGTAGTTTCTCATTTTGTAGATGGATTTTGATTAAAAATGCAAGTTGTTTTTTTTTTAAGAATTTATTCAGAATTAGAAACTGGGGCCAGTCTAACATCTGTTTGAGACCAAAGTTTTAATATTTATACCAGAAGCCCTATAAAGTAGCAGTGGCTCAGGCAGGCAATTGACTATAACCATTTTAAATGATAAAGCAACTGAGCATAAGTAATCGTTACCAAGCCCATCTATTTCTCTGCCATTGAATTTAGATTCTGAAGTGCAGACTCTAGTAACCTTAAACAGTGAGTTCCGATTGTTCAAACACACAAAATTCCCTACTCAGAATAATGAAATATACTATGACTCGCTCCTTTACAATAATTGTGAATATCTTAACTACAATCCCTAATGCACCACCTTCCTCAGGGGACAGTAAGGTTGGTGGTATTGACTTGTCGTGACTAGTTGTGATATGCTAACGTGTAAATAACATTGGACCTGCCTGTGATGTGAACATGACTGACATTGCATGAAGGTTACTAGTTTGCTGCCATTTCTACCCAGAATGTTTGCTTACTGTTGCAGTTTATTTGCATGGAGTATGACTTTGCTAAGGTCACCTAACTTGAAAAAAAAATACGCAAAACAGAAGGAATGTTGGATGCATGTGGGGCATGGGCACTAACTGGGCTAACCGTTATACATTTACCTTTTAACAGTAGCTGACGAGACTAAGCTCAGTACAATGGATGACCAGAAAACAGGTAAGAATTGACAGTAAGGCTGTTGCTATAGAAACCTTGGTCAAAGCAGCTTACCACAATTACAGAACTGCCAGTCAAATTGCATGAAAACATGAATATTCCAGTACTTGCATGGCTGCTCTCTATTGTTGTGAATAATCAAGTCATACAGAAAAAGCAAAGTCTCTATGGAGCTCAGTATCTAGGCTAGTATATTCAAGCAGGTCGTACATGTGACTGTAGGTAGACACCTGTTTCTGCACTTTGATCTCATAAATTGTCACAGTTGTTTGGATTTTTGTCCTTTCAGAAAAATTTTGGAAAATCTCCTCCTAGCTCAAACTCTGATGTACAGAGAGATGATGTAGAAGAGTCGAATGTTTGGCTCTTACAGTGCTAGCACAGTGCTTTGAAATAATTATTTTAATTAGAAAACTGCTACCTTGCCTTACGTGGTCATAAGATAGATGTTGTGAGTTGAGTTGAATATTATTAGTGCAAGTTGATTTGCCTTTGGAGCTGAAACCCGATCATTGTAACAGAACAAAAGAATATGTAAATAGGATCTTTTCCACATACCATCAATTGTAACATTTCACACAATGATAATGAGAAATAGCTTTCAAAGCGTGTTTTTTATTAGTAATTAAAATAATGCACCAACTGCAGTTACGAACCTTTGTGATTTATTAATCTGAGTTAGCTTTTGACCTTTGGAATGCTATTTTAATTAGGCTAGATCCAGAAGACACCATAACATAACTTAGCTCTAATTAGGAACAATTCACCTTTTTAACCTGAAAGTATTATTTATTTTAGCATGATTTGGGGAGTGGGGCATTCCAGGCAGAATTTACAGTTACTAATCCACAACTGCATCTCTGTGTAACCACACTTTACAACATGAGTAGGAATACTGAAAGGCTGTAAGTAATCAAGTGTTAACATTATAATTTTTATTTAAACAGCTAAAACTTCTAGCTCTTCAAATGTTGCAGAATATGGCCACAGACCTGCAGCTTTAGAAATTGAGAATGAGTACACAAAATTAAAATGTATGAATGTTTTGAAGGATTAAAGCCATCAGAGCGTGAATGTATGAATTGTGTTAATGGTTGTGGTAAGAACCAGTGCTTAGGAGCTGCCTTCAGCCCTGAGCATTATTCACATAGAGAAGAGTTACAGATCAAACTCAAAATTACTGTCAATTGGTTTTCATTTTGTTATTAGCCTGCCTGTTGGAATAGTCTGTGTTTAGAATGGCGTAAAACTTGTATAGTATTAGTAAAATACTATGCTTAGGTTTTAAAAGTGCATAGTGGTCTTGGTGGTGTCAATAGAGGGTGGAATTAATCAACTGTAGTTCTGCTGTATTGGTAACACCTGGATTAAATTCCAAAAAAGAGACAAGTCAGGCAACTTGGGCAAAAGAGCATGACCGTAACCATCTGGGCTAAGCAGTTACATATTTTGTGCACAGCAAGCTCAGTGGCTGGAAAAAAAAGGAAAAACACCTTTTACTGTACTTTTATTTTATTTATCTTGCATGCTTTTAACCGGGTTTTGTATATAAACACTGGATTTCTCCCATTACTGAAGATGGATGTGGTTGTTAAACAAACCACTTACTGTAGTTTGGCTTTAAAAATCATCTGGTTCTAAAAAGAAAAATGCTTCAAATGTGTGGTGAACTATGTTTTAATGAACTCTAGAAGCCAGAAAACTTCAGTATGTATTTACTTTAGAAAAAATAAAAACAAACTCTATTACAGTCAAAGTTGGACTTAATAGTATTGGTTGAAAAGGAGAGTGTAGAACTTACCAGTCCTAGATACTATAATAGATTTTTAATTATTTTTCTTTCTATAGTTCACTTGAAGTGCCTAATCCTTGCAGTGTTTACAGTTCATCCTAGGGGTTAGAAGTATATTCAGTAGCAATTGAGCATGGCTCATTTACTGAGTCCCAGACATACTATAGTTCTAGGTGGTTATTTTTCCATGTACACTTTGTTAAAATGAAGAAGGAAAAAAAGTGAAAGAACATTTATTTAAATTGTATATTTATTTCTTTTTACACAGTGCTTTTTAAATAAACTGTTTTATTAAATGGAACCAAAACTATTTTTGATGCAGTTGCTTGCTCTATTCCTTCCCTTCTCTCCCCAGACAGAATGTAACTCTTTTAGTGTATGAATTGAACTAGAAATAGAAGAACTTAGCAAACCTAATGGAGCAGATGTTAGTAAATAAATAGACCCACTGCTAATGTCCTTTGAGAAAGTGTTCAGAAAGTAGGCTTTGTTCCTTTGCAAAACTGGTTTAATCAAGTTGAGGGACATTTTTGGCGTCAGTTGCTGGTAGCATTTAACCTGAGAGTTAATAGAAATAAATTTTCAGAAAGAAAAAAAAAAAGTAATTTTAAATCATTTAAAAGAAAGTGCTGATGAAAAATTTACTTTATAGCCTTTAAAATTAGTCACTGAAGAAAGCATCATATATCCTTTGACACTGTGCTTTTTGCCTTTGCAAATCACCCAGGCGGATTTGCAGCACTGTACAAACACTTCACACCAGAGAAGTGGAAGCATAATGAGTTGTTCAACAGCGTCAGCACAAGGGAAAAACAAAGGGCTTGGAGCAGGGAGCAGCATGGAGGCTTAGCGTGATCTATGTGCATTAACTGTCTTGTTGGACCTGTGTGCGCTGAGAAGTTCTGCACTGGGGGCTGCCTGTGCCGTGGGAGAGCAGACGCATGCAATGCCAGTGCAGTCGTGTTGGGGCAGAGGGTGGCTGCATGGCCTGGAGGGCGAGGCTTGGCATTGTCCCCAAGGGCTGGCCATCTGGGGACACAGGGGGTGGTGGTGCGTACAGGGTGGGCAGGGGCTGTGCTTGGCAGGGTGGTGTGAGCATCCTACAAAGCCCTGGAGAGATGGATGGGGGTGTGTGGCATGCGGAGCCGTACAGCCGGGCGTGTTAGCAGGGTGTGCGGGGTGGCTGCACGTTTGGTGCGAGCGACAGTGGGAAGACTGCTGTGATACAGCTGGCTGAATCTACCTCAAAGGATATTTGTTAATAAAATTGTTGGAAAGGAAAAGTTTGATAAACTTCAAATTTTAAAAATGATAAAAGCATCCCTTTTATCCCTCAGTCATATAAAGATGCTTTAGGTAGATCTCTCTTCTTTTTTTTCTACTTTAAATTCTGATGTCAAAATAGAAATAGAACTCGTTCTGAGCAGATAACATTTCCAATGATTACTACCAGCACTGTAAAGGCTGGAAGAAAATGCTGACATTTTTGTATTTAGAAAACAAGGTTTTGATGTGACTCATAAATTTTAAACAGAATAATTTTTAAAGAAAGTTTGTTTTTTCTCACCAGATTATGGGTAAACAGCTCACTTTCTGGCTGGTGATTTCTACTAATAAACTCTGAACTCACTCAGTTTACAGGGAGGCTGAATGATATATCTTGAAAATAGTAGACATGCTATGAAGTGGCTGTAGAAGATAGTAAAGGTAGTAAAATACACATAGCTTTATGATCACAGTGCTTAAATTGCTTACGAAAGGACATTTCCCTCTTTCAAATTCTGCAACCTGTCCACATTTGTGTTCATGGCCACCCAAGTTCAATAAATGTTCCCATCATTTCTGTAATCCATTATTAGTTTTACAGTACTCAAGGAACATTAGGTCACATCCCATCTAGCTTTTCCTTTGGGAAAGCACAGCTTACATAAATACAGATCTCACAAGGATCTGTATTGGGTGGCAGGAAATGGAATTTTTTTTAATGTCCTTTATGAACACAAATGGGCACATAAATGCCTTCTTTATAATTACTGTTTACAAAAGGAGCCACTCAGTAATTAGGAAAAGATATATGAACATTTCATTTCAAGGTTGCAAAGCAGAATCTGGGATAAGGAAGTTTACAGTAAGTTGCCATGTAAGAGGATCCCCTTTCCTTTTGTATATGAAACTGAATCTGTCAAACAGCTGGTTTATATATGATTGTCCCATTTCCTCTTTTTTTTTCCTTCAAAATGTTGCATTAATTTTCCCGTCTGGTGGACTGTTTTTAACAAAATGCAATCTTGAAAAGTGAAAAACAAAATCAAATCCCAGTTGTTGTGTTCTGCAGGCATTAGGGGAGGAATAGCAGGTTTTGGCATATGCTAGAAAGTGGACGGTTTTATATGGCACTGTCTAAATTGGAATTCTTTTGCTTGGTAAAGAGAGTGTTATGTAAAAATACTTGCCTTAGACTTCAGCCCATGTTCAGTAGTTTGGTGAACCTGGGCTGCAGTGTGTTTGCACAGCTGGGGAGCCATCACCCCCCTGGTCCCAGCTGGCTGCTCTTATTCACCCCAGCAGCTGCACTGTGCCCCCAGCCAGCCTCGTGACCCTCAGGCCTCCAACAAATACAGGCTGTGGGTGAGGGTGGATCCTTCTAGGATATGTGAGTTCATCAAGATAAAATTTCTCATTTGTGGTGTGTGTTTATTTCTGGCCAAGGGTCCAAGCAGCAGGACTGCACACCGCTGGGGGAACCAAACTGCTGGGATTGTGTAGACCTGTGAAAGAGGATTTTTGTTTTTGTTTTTATTTTCAAGTTCATCTTATCAGTGTAGCAAGCGAAGAGGAATACTTTGAGAGCTACTATTTATTTGGTCTGGGGGATTTCAGTTTAACTTAGTTGCTCAGACTTTCAGTAGCTGAACAGAAAAGGAAAGCGTGTGCTGCCTTGTTCCATCTCATACCAAGTTCACAAATGACACGGAGAAGACCTCCTGTGCTGCTATTCTGCATCCCTTCTGTAGGTCCAGCAACCCCCTTCCTCTCCACTCAGTATTGGATAGTGAAAGAATCTGGTTTTAGCAGTGTAGCAGCAGTTTTCCCCAACTTTAGGTAACTTCCCATACCCGTGTTAAAGGACGGTGACAGATACAGCCTCTCTTCTCCCTGCTAATGTCTGACAGAATAGGGATCAGCTTCAGATCTTCATGGTGTTCTGGGAGAAGTGCTTTAAAAAGATAATTTTCCTTTATTGCAGTATTCATACCAGCCCATGTTTACAAATGTATTGTTCAACGGTTTGGTATTGCTGAGGGTTCAGCTCTTGGCTCTCTCGGTGCTGCCTGGCTTTGAAATTTATCTTTCCGTGCCTCTGGTAGATGAGGGTGCTGGTATCAGCTGAGTCACAGCCCACCATCTGGGACTGCCTGGGTGCCTCAGCACCCTTCTCTGTTCAGCTCCTTTTGGGTACAGAAAAAGTGAGGTTTGCATATTCTAGGTGAGGGGTCTGACCTCATAACTTCAGGAAATGTAGTGATGATGATAGCGATGATGTCACACCTCACTTGCTCTCCAGTCCTAAAATCTGGCCAGGACTATACCACACTTGTTAATAAAATCACTTCAAATAGATGGCAGTGGTTTTTTTTTACTCTGAAACATTTCTCCCAGTTCTAAGTATAACTTGTAATTGTGCAGCTGTGTGCTGATCTGCGCAGCTGAGGAGGGAGTGTATCGAAACAGAGGCTGGACATTTAGTCCACGTACCTGAGAAGAAAAGTCCAGATGGAGAAAGGCTTTTGCAGAATATTGTCTGGGGCTTTCTTGGCACACCCCTGGACACGCTGCAGCAATAAGAGCTGCCCTCAGCCCCAGCTGTAGTGCTGCCCAAACCTCACCCAGCGACTGCCAGGAATGCCTTTCTTTTCCAGCTGGGTAACTGGTATTAACTAACTGGGTCCTTTCCACAGATATTTTTAAACAACTTCACAAAATCCCAGCAAGTCTACTGATGTTTCTCGGAAGCATTTCATTATGAAATTGCTAGGAATTTGATGCAAGTCTTTAAAACTCGATTAAAAGCAAAGGACGTGTTCCTTGAAGCCAGAAGCCAGGCTACTTTGCAAGACTGTTACTGAACACAAGAAGGTTCATGCCCATAGTCTGCTCTCTGTTCATCAGTTGCTAGTACAGATAAAATTTCTGCTCAAAACAAAAATAATTAATAGTTTTGTTTGATACCAGTAGATATATATCTCTGCTGTTTTTATGAGCTATATTTTTGAAGCCCCATGATTAGTTTGTTGTTCAAATAGCTAAAATAATAGTAATGGATGTTAGTCTCTCTTCACTGATTTGAAAAGCCAGACGTTGCTAATGTTGTCAGTTTTGTTGACTACAACTTGACATACTCATTCACTTCTGAGACCAACAAATCCGCAGAGAATTCCCTGCAGATTATTGAGAGATGATGTGAATAATGTTAAGTGTGTCCCCAAAGATTTTCAGGATGGATATGCATAATCAAGCATGCAGTTCTCAATACTAATTCTAATTACTTTTTTTTTTTCCCCCTAAATCACTAAGGTTCCCCTACCAGAGATGTGGGGCCTTCATTAGGTCTGAAGAAATCCAGCTCATTAGAAAGTCTGCAGACAGCGGTTGCTGAGGTGACTCTGAACGGTGATATTCCCTTCCACCGCCCGCGCCCGCGAATTATCCGAGGACGAGGCTGCAACGAAAGCTTCAGAGCTGCCATAGACAAATCATATGATAAACCTGTAGCAGATGATGATGATGAAGGCATGGAAACTTGTAAGTAAACTATTGCTGTACACAAAGAATCTTAATAACATAGGCTAATTCCTTCAGAAAGCGGTTAAAAGTAGTAGAATATAATTTTATGATTTTAAAAGAATAGAACTAACTTACCTTCATCAATTTTTTTTTCAGGCTTTTTCCCTTAACATGCATTAACAGATTGCAACACTCAGCAGCTTCCTTCCTTTCTAAAATAAGGAAATAAGATTATTAGGCGTGTGTTTACTTAAATTAATATGAAAATTTTCTGTAAGATAGCTAATTAATTTACTAATGTAAATTAGAAAAAAATTATGCAGAAAGGCAAAAAACCCACTGAATTTATGTTACAAAAATATGTGCATCTAACTTTGAAAGAGTACATTTGTAGTGTCTGGGGGAAAAAAAGAAATCACTGTCCTTTAATTAGAGTGAGTAAGGCTGGCAGATTTAATAAAATATAAAGTTAATGATCAGCTATTACCCACCCTAATGGGCATTCATTTACATTTCAGTTCTTTAACCCGAAGTATGACCCAACAAGTGGAGAATGTTATTAACATAAAAGAATCACTTCAAAGCTAACCTTATCATTATTGAACTCTGTAAGAATGGGCTGGTAAAATGACAACTCATATTGAATGAAAATAGTATGAATGGTAAATTACCTCAATCAGGGGTTGTGTTAAAATCATGGAATTTTTAACCTTCATGTTGTACTACTTTAAACTTGTCACACACCAGCAGAATTTTTTGTAATCAACTTGCAGCTAGTTAGAAGTTTATGAATGAAGATGATGGTGGGAGGACTGAAGTAGCAAAATATTTGGCCTGAATGCTAACAGAAAAGGCTTGAAAAGAGGTTTTTCATCTCTACTCTTTTAAAAAATGTTAGTTTTAGAAAGTCTATTTCATAAGCATCATTCCACAATATTCTTTTGTAAGCTACTTGTGTAATCCTTTTTTTTTTAAACTTTTTTTTTTTAATCTGCCTGTTTTTAAAAGTGTTCTGAGAGTGAAAGGGATGTCATTTTGCCAGCCACTTTTCTCAAAGGTAGTTACGGATGAATTAATTCTGCTTGGCTTTTCCAACACCTAGCAATTTCACGCAGCAGTGAGGCTAAATGCTGGTCTGGTGATGCTGGCTGTCAATCTGTTTCTGGACAGTAGGAGAATAGGTATGAGAAAATGTGTAGTGATCCCAATCATTCTCCCAAACAGCGTGCCTATGGTCTTTTGGGACATAAGTCCATGTTTTTCTAAAAGGCCTTGTTTGGTGTGAGCCCACCGATAGTAATATCCTGTTTTAAGTCATCAGGTGTCCAAGGCTTATCCAGAAGTTACAGATGATATTACGGATACAGTTTGACTTCATTTGATGAAAAATATAGCAAAACTGTTGGCATGAAATGCTTTCTAGGTGGCTATAGGTTTTTGAGATTATTGTAAGCGATTTTGAGCTTGTTGATGCAAGGCATAGAGTGTAGCAAGGGGTATTTGGTGGCCTTTGTATCCTTGGGAGTAGTGGAAAACAGACAAAGCCAGAAGTGCCATGGGGTGAGTCTTTGCCCTCATCTCTCTGTGTGGATGAAGTCGTCCAGCACTAGTGGACCAAGAACTTTCTCTGTCATGTGAGAGCAAGAGCTGGGCTGCTCTCAAATCTCACATGGTGAAGAAGGGCTGAGCAAAGCATGACCAAGCTGCGCACATCGAACTACGCATTCTGTTGAGTTACTTGTCTTTTAATAGCTCCACATATTACAATAGAATGTCTGAGAAGTAATCCAGAAATTTGCAGTGCCAGGTTAATAGGAGCAGATGAGTAGCAAAGCAAATACAGTAAGTTGGTTGGACAGAATTCAGGCCTCAAGGTCTTCCCATGGTGGCTGCAGGAACTTAAGAGCCGGCTCAGCCGTACATTGCCGGTCCTTCTGAAAACATGTCTGTGTCTGTGTTAAACTCAAGGCACTGCAGTCTGCTCCACTTTGTGTAAATTATATTTGGCCTCAGGTTCCAGAAAATTTACCAACTGGTGTCTTCAGCTGGACAAAGCCTGGGTGCATATGAATATGTAGAAGTTAATTTAGCAGTCTGGTCCTAATGTGACTAATGCCTCTCTGCTGCCATAACGACATTGCCTAAGTTTTTTTTTCAATTGTATTTAATTATTTTATAATTGTTTGAAATTAAAATGTGGCTTTCTCTCATTATAAACCCCAGGCAAACATGTTGGTGGTCAATTTGCTGATGCCTTTGAGGCTAGATCCATTTGTCTTTCTTGAATTTCTTCCCCTTTCTCCTCCAAGTGTTTCAGTGCCAAGAGTGCCTCTTTTTTCCAGACAGTGAGCCTCTTTGGAGTTGCAAATAATAGCACTGCAATATATTGTATGGAGGAACTCTTAACATGTCGTCACCTCATATACAAAAGCCATAAAAACACAGGTAGTGTGTGTGGCAAAGGGGCTGACTCTCTTCTGAATGTGCTTGCTGTCCTTGGAACAGCATACTATTAAAATTACTGAATGTAGGATGAAAATCAGATTGCAGTGACCAGGTCTAGCGTAACGTTTATAAAAATATTTGAGAAGCATGTGAGTTTTAATGACTGTAAAGAAGTAACATTTGTGGAAAGGTGTGGGTGTTCAGCTTTTACAAACCATTTTTCTTGCTTTTTTTCTCTTTTTCTTTTTTTTCTCTTTAATAATTGAAATAGCTGACTGGAAGCAAAATGTTTATCTTTAGTGTCTTGAATGAGAACAAGGCATTTGGATTGGGAGTGATCAACAAAGCTTTCTAATCTTTTGCTGAATCTTAATTGCTAGAATCTAGAGCTGTATTAAATATCACAATAAGAGGCCCAGAAGCATAGGAGCAAAATAGCTGCACATTAAGTAGCTTTGATTCCTCATGTGCATCTTTTCCATTTTATGGCCTAATTAGGAGAATAGCTTCATAATACCTGTTTTGTAGTTCTCCTTAGTACAGTGTGGTTCATGAAATGACGCTAGTTTTCAGGTTTAATTGATGTTTAAAGTATACTCCAATTTAATTGTTTGTCTTCAGCATCCTGAATGTGGAGGCAGGAGGTTGCAGGAGAGGAAAGAAATAACAAACCCAAGCAAATACATTCTGTGTTTTGCAGTAACCTAATGTCATTGCAGCAACTCAACAAAAATCAGAAGTTTCATTTGTAGCCTGGGCTTGAATTTTAATTGAGCAGCATTTGCATTTGTTCTAAATAGTAGTAATTAGGTGTATGTTAGTTGGAGAATGACTGTGCTGCATAAAAGTGGAAAAAGTTTCTTCACGTTGAGTCCTTTTAAGAAAACTGGAAATCTCTTACTGCAGTAGACACACCAGTGTTTGCTCGAGGAGAACAGGTGTCCTAGTTCACAGGGCTCAGTCTAAGCTACAGAGTTAATTGCAAGCAAACTGTGTATGATAGACAAATATTTATTGCGGCACAAGTGTGGAAAGGAGGCAATATTATCTCCATAGAATGTGCAAAATAAATAATAATAATAGGAAGCACTGTTATGACATGTTGTTCAGCAGCTCAGCATAGCACAGTGCACTTAATACGTGTTTAGGATTAATTTAATGCATTGTTATATGAATGTGAACCGCCGTAGGTCAAAACTGATTCATCTTTAACATTCTAGCAATGAAGTACCAAGTAAACATTTGACTTCAGAATTTGTCAGAAATTTAATGCTTTTTTTTCCTAATTATATCGGTTTTCAAGTACAATCTTTTAAATGTCTATTTGGTTTTAACTGGAACAGATTGTAGCTATAAATTAACATGCAAAAAATTACCATCTCTGTTCCAAAGTGGTTCTCCACTATTCTTTTAATAATATAACTAAATATCATCCCAGACATTGATTAAGAAACACTGCGACCGAAAAAAAGTACATCTAGTACAGAGCATATATAAGACAGGCCTATTAATTTTCTAAAATACAATTATCCAGATATTAAAACTGTGCCTACAATTGAGAAGCTGTATCCTCTGCTTAACTCACAGCAGTCCTGGAGACAAGTTAACATGAAATACCAAGACCTGTCTTTTTGTTTTTCTTTTTTTCCTGGTGGTTTGTACTTCAGAGTAGTAATTGAGATTCAAAAATAGTTATTAATGTTGAGATTTATCTGACATGTTATGTTTTTCATGAAATATGTTTATGTGATCTTCCAGGATTGGAGAATATTTATAGAAATCTTGGGATACTCAGTGAATAAGTACTAAGTCTATTGGAGATGTCTGTGTATTATAATATTAATGAATAAGTAGTATTTTACAGGCAAGTATCTGAGATAGAGAAGAGATGATATTGAATGGCTTCCAGTCAGTGATTTGTAGACTTTTCAGGTTCAGTGAATTGCTTGCGAGGTGAATATGAATGATAACTAAGAAAAGCACGTTTATATTCTACGCTAGTCTATGTAGGAGAAATTTCTAATGCACTACACACTTCTGTTGGCTGTAGAAGGGTCATGGAGTCTAGAAACAATAATATGAGTAGAAATAATAATAAGTAGTAAACATATGCTAAACTAAAAAAAAATATTTTTTCTTTTTGTTAGCCATGGCCATTTCCAGTTCTTATTGAGTATAAAAAAAATTTTCTCTTCCATAGATTCTGTGTGTGTATGTGTATATATATATATCTGTATGTATGTATGTATGTATATATATATGAAGCAAAACTGTATTTTTCAACTTTTATTGCCAAAAGCTGTTTGGAGCCCTTGTATTCGTTAGAGCTGCAGGAGACAGTGCAAAGTATGCAACACTGGGAGATGGTGTAGCCCTGCTTATAATGTAATGATATAAAATGTTAGAGCTCCGGGCAAGTCGTGACTTCACCAGCCATGCACTGTCACTTTTGGACCTGGATTTAAGTTAAGTCAAAGTGGTTGCAGGATTCTGACCCACAAGCTTGAAGTGGTTTTTGTTTTTTTTTTTTCCTCACTAAACTACTGTGGGAGCTTTCAGGTTTTGAATGGATTATTTCTGTTGGTCATTTTTGTTTCAGCTTTTTTGAAATACATGTGCCTAGTTAAATCTGACCTTGGGTACACTTTAGGATACTCTGAGTCTTGGTCTTGGATTAGAAACAGAGGAGAAACATGGTATTTACTCGTCAAGGATTTTACTTGTTACCTCCCAGGCTGCCCCATCTCAACCAAGGATAAGAATTATGGTGCATGACGTGTTTTAAACTGCTCCAGGAAATGAAGTAGTCTGACACAACTGTAGCGTTACTTGCAGCAGAAGAAAAAGTCTGTTAAGGCTTGTCTTGAGGGTTAGGAGTCTTGAATGACCTTCATATTTTTATGAGAGTGTTGCTAAGAATTTATTGACAGGGCATGCTGCACTGCTGTTATTTCTTCTTGCAGATATTTCTGAAGCTCACCTCCACTGATTTAGGTACTGAAACAAAATGGGCCAATTAACATCATTTTGGTAGTTCTCCTTATTAATCCATATGTTGTTCAGAGTACCCACAAAGCATGAATTGTGTTTTGCAGAGTGTTCTGCAAAGGTGAATTCCTTGCTTTTATGAGTTCAGTAGTACAAACGAACATTCCAGGAAACTCCCACATGTGCAGATGCTGATTTTGAAAAATAATATGAGTATTTTGTGGTTATGCATATATCCTGCTTCAAAATGCATTACACAATATACCCAAAAGACTGCCTTTGTTTTCTCTTATCTCACTGATGTTTCTTAATTTGTGCTTTCAGTGGAGGAAGACACAGAGGAGAGCTCAAGGTCTGGTAGAGAATCTGTGTCCACAGCAAGTGACCAGCCATCTCACTCATTGGAGAGACAGATGAATGGAAGCCAAGATAAAGGCGACAGAAAAAAGGCTGGAAAGGAAAAGAAGAAGGATCGAGATAAAGAGAAGGATAAAATTAAGGCAAAGAAAGGAATGCTGAAAGGCTTAGGAGACATGTTCAGGTAGGTGCTTTGCAATCCAATGTGAGAATCAATTATAAAATGAAGTTTCATTTATATTATGACTGCTCGCTGAGGTACAGCGAACAGTATTTACTGTACAGGTATATATGTGATGTATAAAGGCTGATACATCAATTTTGAGCCTATGAATGGTGCCGTGGAAGGGAAGCAGCTCAAGAAACAAATTCCTTGGTCTTTGAAGGAGTCTGCAATGATGTCTAAGTAGTGCACATACCCTTTGGCAGGTCAAACAATTTTGGGTTTTGTTTTTTTCTTAAACTGTCTCTTCCTAATGCTGTACCCAAAGCTTAAGTGTTACTAAATGAGTGTTTTTCTTTGGTTTGCTATTAAGACTGTTTGGTATCATGGAGGCATAATGTGAAAGAGCTGAATCAGTTTGAGACTGAAAAACAGCTTTTCTCAAGGAAAACAGGAGGTTTGTGCTCTGAGAACCCACAGTCTGGAGAAAGGGTCAATGAGAGACATGAATTTTACCAAGCACTGAGTTTTTTTTAAAAGGAGTCATCTCTCCAGCAGACATAAGTGATGTGAAAGGAGCAGACTGCTGAGGGACACCCTGCTGTTCTGGGTAAATGGTGAAACATGACAAACACCTTTGATCACTTGTGGGAAGGGGTGAGAGAGAAAGAAAATCAGTCTTTCTTTTACCCAGCTAGAGTAAATAAATATATTTCAAAGAAAAAACAATATTAAGGCAGTGTTTGGTCTTTTTTGTATATGCAGGGATTCATTATTTAATTTTGAAGCCATGAGCCACCAGTTTTTCTAGGAGAATGCTGTGGGACACAGTGTTGAAGGCCTTGCTAAAGTCCAAGTAGACAACGTCCACGGCCTTTCGCTCATCCACTAGGTGGGTCACCTGGTCATAGAAGGAGATCAGGTTGGTCAAGCATGACCTTCCTTTCATGAACCCATGCTGGCTGGGCTTGATCCCCTGGGTGTCCTGTACATGCCGTGTGAGCACACTCAAGATGAGCCGTTCCATCATCTTCCCCCGTACTGAGGTCAGGCTGACAGGCCTGTAGTTCCCTGGGTCCTCCTTACAGCCCTTCTTGTAGATGGGTGTCACATCGGCATGTTTCCAGTCTTCTGGGACCTCCCCTGTTAGCCAGGACTGTGGATAAATGATGGAGAGGGGCTTGGCAAGCTCCTCTGCCAGCTCCCTCAGGACTCTTGGGTGGATCCCATCTGGCCCCATGGACTTGTGCATGTCCAGGTGGTGTAGCAGGTCATTAACTGCTTCCTCCTGCATTGTGGGAAGGCTGTCCTGGTCATTGTCCCTGCCTACCAGCTCAGGGAGTTGAATACCCTGAGGATAACTGGTCTGGCTATTGAAGACTGAGGCAAAGAAGGCATTAAGCACCTCAGCCTTTTCCTCATCCTCGGTGACGATGTTCCCTCCTGCATCCAACAAGGGATGGAGATTCTCCAAAGCTCTCCTTTTGTTGTTAATTTTAACTCTGCGTGGCAACATCCCAGTACTCTTTTTGGGTTGCCTGACCCTTCTTCCAGAGATTGTAGACTCTGCTGCTGCAGCATGTTGCGGGTGGCATCCCCACACTGCCAGCTCTCTGCTCATCCCGTTACCTCCTTTGTCCTGTAAAACATTAAGTGAACCTAGGTTGGAACTGTGTAGGTTCTTCAGAAGTGTTCTGTGTCTGTGAATTGTATTACAGAATTAGTTAATAGAGAAACTAGTTAATTAGAAAATATTAGAAAATGTGTTTAGAAAATGAAAACAACATTGGGTTGTTAGTATATGCCACAGAATACCAAAAGATTCGTAGGAGATAATCCCACACTTCAGACAGCAGGAGAGCACTTCACCCTGGTCCCCTGCAAGTCTCATGGGGAAGCCCTCATCTTCTGGGTGTTTATTTAAACATTCAGGAATTTTATTGAGGAATTTAGGCATCAGCCTGCCTAAATTGAAGCCTGGAGCTGAGAGTTTCACCCTGTACTGGGGCAGGGTAGGGTGTCAGAGATATGAAATGCTGACAGGTTCTCTTCTGCAGTCTTTGCTGTTCTTCTACAGCAGAAATGGCAGGCAAACTCGAGGCAAATGATATATGATAAATTCTGTGGACTGTAAGTAGCTTACTGGGTACCATGGGTGCTATCTCAGGAGTTCACCCAGAAACTCCGTACAGCACCTAGAAAGCTTGGGCAGCTCCTTAGTCCACAGTTTACTCGTGTAACATCCCCCGTATCCGGAGGACCTGTGGCACAGCTGCTTCACCCTGCAAGCTTTGTCACACAGGCTCAGGGCTGACTTGCAAAGGGTCTTGTCCAAAGAGAGGAGACTTCATGTTCCAGAGAGAGGGCTCGGTGTGGGGCTCGTCAGCTCCTCTGTGCCCTCCAGCCTTGGAATCTAACGGCTGGTGTTCCTGTGCAGCTTTGGGAGGGAACCGAGTGCGAAAGTGGAAATTAATACCGGTTTTAATCAAGCACTGACAGCTAAATAAGAAGTAACCTTGTCTGTGTGCTCAATATAACACTTCTGAAATCTTCAATCTGGAGACAACAGTAATCTGACTGATAGAAAGGTCTGATGATCGCTTTGTTTTTTGCTCTTCATAACAGTCAACATATCCTTGAGTTATTTTTTCCCTCACTAACATTTCTTAGTGAACTTTATTTTTCATTCTCCTTTTAATTAACATGGGAGCAGTGCTATCCGGATGCGGCTGACTCCTCCTGGGTCTGTAAGTTAGCTTGCACCTTGTCAGCCCACCCAGGAGAGGTGCTCCTGGCAAGCAGGAAAATGCTGATTGAAGGGATTAAGCATTATGCCTCATTTCCACACGGTGCTTGATTTGCTTTGTTGACAGGCTTCTCAATAAATTTTGAGAGATGGGCTTTATTATGTCTGCAAGATAATCTACTGCTTCTGCCTATAACATGGGTTGTTTTTCTGTACATCTGACATATATTGTAGGTATCAAGAAATCACTGAAAGAAGTTCTGCAACAGAAAATAATGATGACAGTAACATTTAAAATTCAAGCCATGATCAAAACATAATTGGATGTTTTGGTTCTGTGCAACGTTGTGATTTCTTTGTAGTTCTTTTTCTTTTCTCCTTTTTCACTTTTTTCTTTCTTTTCAGTGCTCTTATCTTAATCTTTCTTCACTAGGTTCTATGGGCAAGAACACTTGTGGGATGAAATTACTGATGTTTTACTCCAATGTCTCTATTTAGCCAAGGGGCTTTTTAATCCCTATATGCAAACTGGCAGCTCATAAGGTAGAGTCTATGTGATGTAGAAAAATAAGTCTCCTTGCCTTCAGTTAAAATCTTAGGATTTGCCACTAGGATCTTTATTAAACTGTACTGTGAGATAGAAACTCCCACTAGAGAACTCTTGGTTACATTTATCCTTCAGCGTCTACTCATCATTTCCAAGAAATCCCTGGATGATTCAGGTAGCAGGTTAAAATCATAAATAAATCTTTTAAGCACTTCCCTTGTTTTACTGCTTGTATCAAACGTAGTAAAGAGGATTGACGTAAGCGTGAAGGCGAACTGTAGAACAAGGTGCAGCCTGAACGGCTCTGACACACACAACTCCCGTTATTTCCAGAGGACCTTTGTTGACATCGGGCTGTAGACAGTCTGAAGCTTCACCCTTTTCACTGTGAAATAAATCTCTCTGAGCATGTGTGTATTTCTTTTTTGAAATTGTCAAATTGACATTTCAGGGCAGGACAGAATAATTTATTTAAATTTGTCATTTGTGTGAGAAGTCTCTTTCTCTTCACAGATGACTATAGGGCAAAAGTTAACCTAGAAAAGTGTTGAACAAAAACATTGGTCTGTTGGGGGAGAAGCAGGTGGTGCAGATCTTTGCTTATATCTGAATGTATTTGTTTTACCTGGATAGTTGCATCATTCCTGTCTTTCTTATCCGTTCAATAGGAACATGTGCCGTGTCCTGTGGCTGCAATCACATACTAAATGCCAGGCTGTGCAGGTCCTTGTCCTCCGCTGTTGGCATTTAAGGCTGCTTGGATGGCCACTGCCAGCTGAGCAAATAATCTTTGGGAAGCCGATATGGTCATCCCTGAACCGTGGTTCTGTAAGACAATGGTATCACTGTGATTATCCTACTTTTGGGGGATTTATCTTGTTTGCAAGGAAGTAGACAGCCCCGCTCTTGTTGGGGAGTTTATGTAGGAGAAATCTCGTTGGAGAAGTGTATGATAGAATAATTATGTCCAGCAAGGGATCAGTCTCAGGAAAGGAAAGGATGTGTCTGAGGAGTAATATCTTTAGCAGAAACTGAACTACCAGTATGTTGAGAATAAAGAGTGAAAAAAAGCAGCTTTGGGTTTCTAAAGGGAGGTAGGGAATAGGGAGGCCAAGCTGTCTAGTCATGTCATCCTGGAAATATTGGAGGGATAGTCACTGCCTGATAATAAAAAACTGCTGAAACAAGCAGACATTATATGGTTGGATAAAAATGGATTTAGAAATATGAACGGTATGTTTGAGTTTACGTGGGGAACTGCTGAAGAGAACAAAGGATGGAGGATATACACATTGTGTCTTAACCTTGAGTTTAAGCAAGAATATATCTGTATTGGTTGTGGAGGTTGCTTATGAAATGGACGCAATGTGATTTGGAGCATCTGTGGATAAATACGTTATATGCAATAAGTCAATTTTCTGCTGTAGGAATTAGTACCTCGGTTCCACATAAATGTGACTTTTCAATGGGTAACATAAGCGCTCTATGTTGAAGTTCATAGAGCAACATAGTAAGCTTAAAATTAATCATGTGCATAGGTGTTTTTAGTAATGGAGAGAGTGTATTTCAAGACCTGGCCTGTAATGTTAATGGAAATGTAAAGCAGTGACATATGGTGACAAATCTTTAATTCCTTTCTTAACTATTGTGGCACACAGGTGGGTGAATCAATGCACTGGATAGCCAATGCAAATATAATATTCCCAGATTACCATAAAAATCTAATCCTAGTTAGATTTAATTACATTGAAATGATTACTTGGAGGTTTGCAGTATTGTATCTTCCAGTTCTGAGAGAGGAAATGTATAATTTAGTTTGCAGCCTTGGTTAGCTGAAATCAGATATACTGTTGTCTTTTTTTTTTTTTCTTTTCCCCACGCAGCTGCTTCCAAGGTGCACTGGACATGTCCAGATTCATAAGCATATTATCTGTAGTTTTGAATTACACATTTCAACCACATTAGCCATCTGAGACCTCTGACTGGGCATTTGGGAGAATAACCTGCATGGATTTCTGTTGCTTGTTACTTGACTTCCTTGTATTGCCTACTCTGGTTTTCATTTGACTTTTCTCCTCGTAGTGTCTGTGAGGAGATGAAAAGCAAATCACAAGGGTTGTATCATTGATTTAATAATTACCTTCTTTCTCTTTCATTTAATAACAACCTCCAGACTTTTAAGCAAGCACATGACAAAAAGGTGTCTGAGTTGTGTAAAACACTGTTGCATTATACCCTAATCAACAGGACTGGCAAATACCTCGAACTCGATAAAATAAAATCTGTGGTCTGATTTTCATCATTCAGTAGCTTAAGAAGCAGCAATCACGGTGTTTTCCTTGGAGGTATGACTGATAGGACTGCTTCTTGGTGAATGACTCTTACTGATGTGTGGACTTAATAGAAAACATGGGAATGAGCTCAGAAAGAATTTTTTTTTCTTTAGTTCTGTGCTCATGGCACAAAACACGATAAGTCTTGAGCCTGAAAACACAGAGTAGAAGGTTGTTGCTTAAACACCTGTCGATTGTATCATTGCAAACTTGAAAGCTCATTGCTCGCACACTGGATTGCACCTGGGTTTGCTAATCTGAGAACACTGCTGGCAGCTTGCGGTGCTTGTGCTGAGGCTTTCATCAGGAACACTGAGCTGGGCTGTGCTCAGGTAAATGAAATCTGGGGCCATTTACACTCTAATTTTTGTCTGCTACTGCTATGAGCCAGCTGGCATGACTGTAATTACGTCCACATCTGCTTCCCCTCTTCTGCCCCCAGCTAGAAAATGTGTGACCCACTACAATCCTGGGTGCGGGGTCTAAGCATGACGCCTTCTCAAGCTTCAGAGGGGGAGCACAGTCCTGTCCTGGCTGCCAGCTGGATGCTGCTGATGGAACCTTCTTTCTGTGCTGCTCTGGGCTGCTTTGTCCTGATCCATCTGCAAAGTTTCAGCTGGCCACGGGGACACACAGAACCAGAAAAGTCTTTCAAATTAAACCAGCCATGCAGCAAATTGTCATCTTTGATGCAGACAATTACCCAGGACTCTTATAAATAAGTCTTTCAAAGCATTTTCACATTCTTCATTGCCTTCTTTCCAATTAAAAGTAAATAAGGGCCTGAAAGTTATAAGTTTGATTGAAAATAACTTGTCTTTTCTGGAAAGGCAAGCCGTGCTCTTTCCTTCCTCTCCCCACTTTTTCGCCTCCCTGTTTTCTGCTGGGTGGAATCGGTTGCTGAGGAAATGAGTGTTTCATTGCCGCAGCCCCACACTCACCAGCTTCTCACCGAGATGTCTTTGGGGCAGGGGGCAGTGGAATGGCAAATCCATGTTTCTAAACCAAACAGCATCACGTAATCTGTCAGGGATTTAAGGAATGCAGCTTCATTAAGTGGTTAGCAAACTCTGTGACTTTTAAACGAAACACAGAAAGCAGCGGTGTGTGATGGTGTGAGCGAGATTTGAGCTGAGAGATTAACATAATGGTATGTGGCTTTCCCGTTTGTCATTCTGAGCGAAAGCAGGGCTCTGCTTTATGTATGCTTAACGCTGGATTTTCCCCGAGTAAATCTTGAACTTGTAAATCTGATGGGGGTATATTATGTGGTGTGGGGTTTTTAAATTTGAGTAGAATCAGGGCTTTTGTTTGTAACATCCAGAAATAAGTGTCAGGATGACCTGTTACTAGAGACGAGATCATAGTGGCTGCTAACATATTCTCCCAGTATTCTTCCTTTGCTTGTCAGCAAGTTTAAATAGAGAACCTTTGACACCTACAGCTCGTCTCTGCCTGCAAAGCAAGTGAGGGAGGCAGGCGGTGTGACAGCTGAGCCCTCCGCGATCCTGCCCGGCGCTCTGCGGTGCTTCTCTTCCAGGCCTGCTGGATGAATATAGAACGCAAGTGTCAAGGATGACACCTACTTTATAGTCTCTGCAAAGCAAGCCTTTTCAGAGAGGCATTTGTTGACAGTTCAGAGATTCAAAGTCAGTTTCAGTTTTAGCTTGTATAGAAATAGGATTTTTTCTTCCACCTGATGTGATAATTGAAGACTAACGAGGCAGTGTGCTGCTCCCTAACAAAGGATGGTAAATAAATACGGTCTTGAGGGGTGAAGGATCTGGTAGATGAAAAGCTCTATTAATGACATTTGTTTCGTTATCTGTTGGCAATGTTCTTCGGAGATTTAATGCTGATAGTACCTGTGCGTTGGTATACACTACGGATGCTGTAGGTTATGTTTTTAAAGCAGAGTCTTCTTTGAAAATCCTTTTTAAAAACAGGAATGTAAATGTTGTCTTAGATGAAAATTAATGCAACTTAATATGTATTTTATAGCTGGAAACGACATAGGCTATTAAGTCATAGTTACTTGAGGTACTTAAGTTGGCAGCTGCAGGACAGCTGATCCTTTTCTAAAAGGCAGAGCTTCAACTTACTGCTGCATTTCACTTCTTGGAAGCAACAATCTGGATTTTGCAGTGTGCTGTCAGGCTGATGCCTCCTGTTAGGATTTCCACGTGTCCTACTGTTGCACAGAGAAATAGTCATTAAAGACAGTTATAAAACACTTTAGTGAAAATGGCAAAATAGGTATAAAGCAGTGTGATTTCCAGAACAGAATATACCAGAACAGAAACAGTCTGTAAGCCTCTGCACTTCCCTGAATGTAGTAAGAAAATAGTGCGTATAAGGCATGCCGTTGAAGAGCTATTGAAAATATTGAAAATACTGCATGCTTGGAGTAGTTCAGGGAGGAAGGAATCTCTGCTTAGTTGAACCCCTGCTCACGGCAGTCCTCAGTAAGAAGAGATTGGAATAAGATATACTGAATAATCACTGGTTCAAAAAATCTGAATCAATCAATATGTACATGTCTTGCTCATGAAGCAAAAACATGTGGATGTACAATAAGGTTCTCATCCAAAAAGTTTAAATTTTTAAAGGTTTTTTGTCATATGTGATTACCCTCAGGGAATTCATGTTCACACAGTTCCTTGAACACCAAGAATATAGGAAATAAGGAGGCTGAGCGTGCATTTGTGACTGGGAGCCGCCCATTGCATGCCAAGTGCTAAGGAAGAAGTTATCTGTAAACAGGTTATTTTTCCTGTGCTTCCAAACATCTTACTCTGAATTGTCTTGGACTGGCAGCTATTAGGATACCGAGCTTGACTGGCTGATATGATATGTGATAGCAAATGTCATCCATCCACTGAGCTAGAAAAGGTGATTGTTTTCATAGAATCACAGAATGGTTTGGGTTGGAANCCTCCCCATCTCTCCTGTAGCCCCTTCAGGTACTGGGAGGCTGCTGTTAAGTCTCCCCGGAGCCTTCTCTTCTCCAGGCTGAACAACCCCAACTCTCTCAGCCTGTCCTCATAGGGGAGGTGCTCCAGCCCTCTGATTAATTTTGTGGCTCTCCTCTGGACTCTCTCCAACTTCTTTGGAACTGGGGAAGAAACAGTCTAAAGAAATCTTCCTTTCTACTATTTCATGCTGCACCAGAAAATGTTGCCTGGTTTTTAACTAAAACACATAAAGTTTGTGTTGTATTAATGCTGATACTTTTTATCTCAAAGTACAGATCTCAAGTAACACCTCAGGCATTTTTACTTTAGCCGATCACCAAAGAAGGAAGTTTATATTACTTTTGGAGGGGGAGGAAGTATTATTTTTAATTCTTTCCATGTTCTGCAGATTCTCTAGAGTTTAATGTGAGAACATAAGAATACAGTCACTCAGAACTGAATGATTCCCCGTAAGTCCCTGTACCCCAATACTTTGTCTCTGACAGTAACTGCCAAGAGCGGGGTGCCAGAACAGGATAACCATATGGCAGTTCTTCCCAGATCTGTCTTCCAGGCTTTCAGTCATCTGCAACTCGAGGATTTGTTGGAACAGTGCCTTTGTGCTCGAGAAGAAAATACGGGGTGTGTATATTCACTTCTGGGCAATTTGTCCTTTTACTGATGATTTGTAGTATATTTACCTAATTCTGAAATACTAACAAAATTTGTAGTATTCATATACAAAAATGTCTTTTAGAGATTGTGTAGAATGACTTCTGTGTCGAGGAGCTGTAAAAATGGGAAGCATGAAGACCTGGTTGCGATGCACTGCAGTAGATCTGACCCATTATGTCAGTGTTTTATGGCACTCAGGTAAGCATGTTTGCAAAGCAGCAGTAAACCTTCAAATGTGCAATAACATTTCAGTAGTTAATGTGGTGTTCCACTGCGTATTAACTTTTACTGCTTCTGTGCAAACTTACAAGAAGCAGGCGTGCAAGAAGAGGCTGTAGCTGTTTGTGAAGTAGACCCTGCTGGAATGCGTTTGCTTTTACAGTGTATGTTTGGGCCAGCTGATGATGGGATTAACAGTAAATTTTGGAGTGTTTGCTTCTGCAGAAGATAAATTCATAGTTTCTACAAATGTTAGCACTGTTTTTCAGGACTTTTTGGATATCAGTCTTGTAGCTCGTAGTCCTAAATAACATAGTATGGTTTCATGGAACTACTTGGTGGTCTTAAGTATTTTCTACAAATATAATAGCATGCTACTGATGTGGCTGTTTAGAAGAGTTTGTGTTATGTATTGAAAGCACATTGGTAATGCTGTATTGGCAGAGAAATTCTCTGTTAGAAATAACTCGTTCAGTAGATATATTGACTGCACAGACCTGGCTTTGGCAGTGGATTCTGCAGGGTTAGTCCTTACGGTGTTTGTGCTTGCAATACAGAAATCTCCTGGAATTTGGCAAGCTGCTTAAGCTTTCAAGAGGAACTGTTTTCTCATTTTGGAAATGGGATAGTACCTTGTCCATACTAGTGTCTCCAAGGGCTTTGATGTCCTGTGGTGTTTTCTGTGTTGTAGAAATACGAAATATTTGTACACTAAAACCAAATCCTGTCTGCGGTTTCCAGATGCTGCTGTTGAGTTTAGTTAGAAGGTGGATGGATGGTGGGTGGATGACTGAAAATGTATGTAGATTTCCTTTTTCTGCTTGCTTCTATAGGTAGTACTGAGTAAGAAAATACCTAATCAGAAACAAAGTTTATGAATTAGCTCTAACAGTTCTGAAAAAAAGAGGATTTGATAACAAAAATTCATTTAGAATCTTAGTTGCATCAACATTTTTGAGTACCACAATAATACAAGTAGTATATTTTTATACGATTGCAAGTGCTTCTGGCATATTCAACACCAGGTGTGCCAGCAGCATTTAGAATGCAAGCTGAATTGCTATTACACATTTCAACAGCAACATATCACAAATAAATCTCGGCTATTTCACAATGTTGTTCTAGATGCTATCTTTGTCTTTAATAGGTAGTGCTAAAATCCTGACATTCAGAGCACAACATGCTGCCACAAGCAGGAGCTTCAGATGTAGTGTTAAAGGATTTCTTTTCTCTGATGTTGCTGAGCAGGTACTGATACCAACAGTATTATCATCTGCAACTGTTAGGGGTCCTGGTATCACCTGTGGAGCTCCAAATACTTTGCTAATTCTGTTTGCCTTTTATAACTGCAGAAGGAAGAAAACTACTTGTATAAGAGAAATAAAATGTGAAGGCTCAGTGCCATTTTCATCGGTACATTTTTTTAAGATTTATTTTAGGCAATACATGCAGAAGAAATATTAAGATGGCAGTGATAATTGCTGTATACTGTGTGCAGCACCGAGCATGAGCAGAGCTGATCTAATTTGGAGAAGAACATCTCATGAGACAGATATCTTTGATGTCAAGATTGGGTTTATTTAAAATATCATCTGTCTGGGTTTCTAAATAAATATAGGCCCAGACACTCACTTCTTACAGTACCTGAGCATGTAGGAATGAGAACAAAAGTGTTAATGTATGTGGGGCTGGTCCAGGTCTGAGATCCTCTGTGCTAGGAGATTATTTGTATGATGGCTGGAGCAAAAAAACCCAAACCTACCACCCCACATGTCTCATCTTTAGTTAGTCCCATACAAGTTCTGGTTTGTATACCTTTCCAGTCTCAAATAAATCTCTGCTCCCAGCTTGGCTCTGAAATAACCAGTGGTGTAAATCACAATTGATATAGTTATTTCAGCTGTAGTTACCGTGAAGACAGCTCAAGCTCTGAGTACTGGCAGCTACAGGATGCTGGGCATCTCCAGGGCTCCAGGTAGCTCTGGGCAAGCTCCTGTGCCAGCTGCTGTGGGGACTCGCTGCCAGACTGGCTTCCCAGGGATGATGCACCTGGGTCTTCTTGCTTCCGCTCCAGAGATTGTTTGTTCTGGTGCTGCTGCTGCAATGCACAGTCTCGCTCTTCATTTTCCACCCAGAAGATTTTGCATATGCAAACCAAATTTTCATGCCGCTGGGCAAGAATATCAGCTGATAGAATAGACGGAGGTATGTGGAGGCAGCACAGGCATGCTAATGTGTACTAACCAGAGGCTTGGCTCGGGCTAGGTCCTGTGCCTTAGCCCTGTCTTTGTAGCAAACTTTGAAAATAAGGTACCTGTTAATTTTTGCCCTTTGTTTTTATTACAATGAAGATTCAAGGGTATTTAATGTAGCTTAATTTAGTTGTGCTCTAGAGCACCCCATAAAAGTATCCTATTGGCACTATTTTATTTTTTTTAAATTAAAGTTAATTTTTTTATTCCCAAAGAGACATAGGTGGCACTGCAGAGCCCAGAACGGGACAGGAGACCCTAACATGTGGACACCTACGGCCACCACCTCCCTGCTGCTGCAGCTTAGTGAGGGGACAGCCCTTCAGTGCTGTAGGCATCTTCTAGGAAGCAAATGGCAGCTGCACACTTGTCTGGGTTTTGAGGATACGTTGGTTAGACTTGTCCCACAGATCCTACTGTGTTGTCTGTTGTCCTCTGCTGGAAATCGTCTGTGCCTTCCCTGCTTCCTAGAAGTGTAAATATGTGAATAGGCTAAAGATACAGAGACATCACCTATTGCTTAATTTCATCGGATCATAGCATCATAGGGTGGTTTGTGTTGGAAGGGACCTTAGAGGTCATCTAGTCCTGCCCCTCCCTGCCATGGGCAGGGACACCCTCCACTAGCCCAGGTTGCTCAAAGCCTCATCCAGCCTGGCCTTGAACCCCTCCAGGGATGGGGCATCCACAGCTTCCCTGGGCAACCTGTTCCAGGGTCCCACCACCCTCACAGTGAAAAATTTCTTCCTAATGTCTAGTCTAGATCTGCCCTCTTCCAGTTTAAACCATTACCCCTCGTCCTGTTGCTACATGCCCTTGTGAAAAGCCCCTCCCCATCTCTCCTGTAGCCCCCCTTCAGGTACTGGAAGGCTGCTATAAGGTCACCCTGGACCAGGCTGAACAACCCCAACTCTCTCAGCCTGTCCTCACAGGGGAGGTGTTCCAGCCCTCTGATCATCTTCGTGGCCTTCCTCTGGATCCGCTCCAACAGCTCAATGTCCCTCTTGCACTGGGGGGCCCAGAGCTGGACGCAGCACTCCAGGTGAGGTCTCAGGAGAGCAGAGGGGCAGGATGCCCTCCCTGGACCTGCTGGCCACTCTTGTCCTGATGCAGCCCAGGGTCCGGCTGGCCTTCTGGGACACAAGTGCACACTGCCGGCTCACAGTCAGTTTTCATCTACTGACACCCCCAAGTCCTTCTCCTCAGAGCTTCTCTGGAGCCGTTCTCCACCCAGCCTGTATTTGTGCTTGGGACAGAGGTTATTGGTTGTTCTCTAGATGCGTATCAACAAAGATTTTCAGTAATTGACAGAAAAAGTGCTGACTGACTTGTTAACATTTCTAGTTAATGAGATCTGTAGGGAAGTTTTAATCTTTGGAAGGTTCCAGATGAGCTGCCAGTGGTTTGATTAACTTTTTGTGTGTCTACGTTAACCTTTGCTGATTTCACACAGTGTAATTGCAAGGCTGCAAGACTAGGTTGTTAGAATAATGTTACTGCAATTTCCTGCTCTAACTAGCCAGGGTATTACATTTGCATCTTCACTTCTCTGCCTGGTGTGTGTGTTTAGCGAGCATCCTTAGTGATCTTGTAGTATCTCAGGCTTACGTAAGGCAGGCCATGCTCGTGTATACGCAAGCGTTTCGTTTGTCAAATGGAGTTGTGAAGACTCTCTGTTACTGAGGGGTTTTGTCCTTTTCTGCGAGGAAAGAGTTGAGGCAAATTTCTCTTGTGACTTTTCTTGTCCTTTCTTTTTCTTTTTTTTCCCCCTGGCTCTTGAGTGCCAGTAATAACGGGTGGGTTTTTATCTTTCATTAACATTTCTTATAAGGTCTGCCGTTAGACCAGTACCCATTTTCTAAATTGTGCTTCTGCAGGGTTGGAAGAAATCATGGTAACCAGGTGCAGTATTTGTCTCTGGCCTGGCAAAGTGTTAGATTTAACAAAAGAAGCTAATAGAAGTGTTCAGATTGACCCTTCTCATCATTTGGACTTCTTGGAGCTCAATCAATCTCTCATTATTATCAGAGATATTCACGCAGAGGCAGAAGTGCTAGTATTTCCCATAATCAGCCCTTGAGCCAGATATAATTTGCAATTTTGAAGCATTGTATTTTGAAACAATAATGCATTGAAATGAACAGAGCAGGAATTAGAAGTACAGTTGTCGAGTGAACGCATTGAAGAGTAGCCACGGATTAAACGCTCTCTCTAAGCTCTCTTAGTGGACACTGGTAATTAGGGGCATGCAATGTAGTGTTATTAATACCTACATTGGGCTACAATTTTTAAACTAATTCGTGGAGTGTGACAAATGTGACAACAGAAGTGTGCCCACCGTGCTGTGTGGTTGCAGGGCAGCACTTGTCAGCTGGGAAGTGTGGGGCTGAGGTTTTGGGACCTGCTCAGTATGGTGTGAGCAAGAGATGCTCAGCTGGCCCTGGCACCCAGTGCACTCGGAAGGAGTGCTTTACCTCCACTCAGAAAAATTCCTTACGTTACAGAGTAATAGCTACATTGTACTTTAATCTCAAAAAATAGTCAGGCACCTGTTAATAGTAGGCTGTTGCCGCTGCTTAGAATTTGGGATTTTTTTTATCCCTGTGTATGGTAGTATGGATTGCAGAGCAGAGGGTTGTACGTCTGCTTTTCTGTGTGTAGTCTGTGAAAGATGAGTTGCCATACTGGAGGCCTTCACTCAGGCTTTTTCAGGAGCCTGGTCTTTGTAAGTGAGACTTCATGTTTTTGCAATTTGTATTTACAGTTTTTGGGTTACTGTTCAGCATCTTACTGCCCAGTACTGAATTACCTAACAGGGAGCTGCAGCCTGGATGGGCACATTGTGTCTGAGAGGGGGACAGGAGCATGTGTAAGTACATTAAATGACAGTAATGAGGGGATATGTTGCCCATTAAGATTACATTATCTGTTAAAAGACTGAATTAGCTTGGCTGTGTCACATGTAGGAGCCACTTTCTTCACTGACAAACAGCACACAGTGTATCAGATTTAATCCTGGGGCAAGCAACTCTGTGGTCAGTACATGCTCTCTTTTTGGAATACATCCTCATTAAAGAGTTTTTCGCCACACAAGCAAACTTTAAAATGCTTAGAGTGTTATGAAACTTCTGTTAAAATATCATGTACTTCTGTGGTTGCTCCCGTCACTGGTGGTTGCTAACACAGTTGTATCTAAGCAGAAGCTTTCTTTTTTATTCCTGATTCCTTCAGGGATGCTGCAATCCACAGTTTAAGAGGTTTTGGCTGACCACTGTGGAAATGAGTTATTTGTGTTGACTTTTAGTACATTGTGGTATTGCTTACTGAGTTGATTCCGCCACAGAACAGAATAATCTTGTCTGTTTGCTGACTTGCTGCTGTCTTTCGAGATTATTGTTGTAAAATTATCACCACTTCCTTTGACCTTCTCAACCTGTTTTTAAACTGCAGTAGCTTGGATTAGTTGTTAGGTTTTTTCTTATTTCTTGTGATTTATTTATCAATTAATTACTTCATTTATTTGTTAGAGTTGTCAATGGCTCCAGCTAGCTTTAGGCAATCATGACTAGCAATGCAAGAAGATTAACTTCTGTTTAGAGATTTGCAAACAGATGGTCTCTCCATAAAATAAATCTATTTTTAAAAGTTCCACAATTTTATGCTGGAAGTAAATATTACAAATGCTTAAGTTGTGAAAAGAGAGCGACTTGGTGTGAATAATATTCTGCCTGTTGTGTCATGCCTTTCAGGAAATGTTACCAAAACTGTTTATGAAAATAATTGAATAAAACCTCATGACATGTCTCTTGGTTTGGCACCATACCCATTTTCTGTGAAGTCGGGATACTGACTCACAGAGACAGGCAGATGAAGCCTCAGTGGCTGGAAACGGTTACCGATCCCATATGTTGTTTCCACTTCTTTCAGGAGGTTGTTATGGGAATCACTGGGGACGTTGCACATGAAGTGTTGGGATGTTTGTGCCATCCTCACTGCTGGTTTGGAGTAGCCTTAGTTTGGCGAGGTGTCCTGGAATCCCCACCTGAACACTGATGAAGAATAGTTTTCAGTGGCTGGGAAGTCAGGCAGAGGGTGTCCGTACGAAATGTGTGAATACATCACAGGAGACCTTCATGTGTTCATGACTGAGCACGTGAGTTTCTCTATTGCTTGAAGGCAAGCCTTATTGCTCTGAAGAGGTACAAGTGTACCTTTCCAGAGTATTCTCCATTTTCCTGAGTTACTTGTGTCCTTTTCTAATGCACTGTGCTTCAGTGCTGTGCTATCATCTCAGGACAGGGGCTGCTGAGTCACTCCAGCGGTTGTCCCTCTCCCTCCTAACAGGCAGAATTTGATCTGCTAATTTGTTTAGTTGTGGCAACTGGCTATTCCTAGAGATCCATTGCAGATATGTAAATGTTTGTACATACAAGCTTTTTTAAAGATATCACTTGCACAGTTTTGCTTTGAAAGGAAGGCTTGTAAACCCTCAAGTCATAGCTAAGCAGGGTGATTTTTTGTGTGCTATGTTGAATCCTTGTTTATGTTTATTGTTTCATTTTAGAAACAGAATGTTTTTGAGTGTCACAATAATCTTTTGCAATATAAAACATGATTTTGCTGATACAGCAGGGTGGAAAAGGTTACAGAAATCATTGCAAAATCCTTTGAATAGTGTAGGGGTGTGTGTGTGTGTGAATACCGTTTGCTACTGTGGGGGAGAGAGCGTGCCTTGAAGACAGAAAGCACTGATAGAACAGCTCAAGACACTTACCCTTTGTTAATTTTTAATGATGGTCTCTTTTTATTAAGGAACATAATGCTACTGAAATTCTGTCTCAATCATTTTTTGTGTTTTTTCATTAGTCAACTAATGCATTAGTGTAGCCTTCTATGGCTGTGTATTCCAATGAAATATGTGGGTGATTTGGCAGATGACAACAATCTCATCAGTAATGCATCAGAGTAAAATGCATTTAGCAGATAATATGTATATTATTTTTGTTATGTCAAGTATGCTGATATTTGAGATAAGGTGTAAGCATGGAGTTTCTGTTGCTATCACCCATACAGATTCCTGTCTTCATTTGTTCTATGTATTTATTTATGCAAAACCATTTACATGTTCTGTATGTCTACATGTGTATTTTATGTACATTTCGTGTATTTTGTATATATGGCAGCATGCTGTAGCTTGAGCTTGTTCTTTAGATGTTCTGCTGTCCTACCTTCTCCGTTGTGTCTCGCACTGTTTAGTTGCTCTGATGAATTGGCCCAAAGCCACTGAAGGGACTTGCTAGTAAGTGCCTGTCGGGTGTGATAGGCTTTGGATTTGGCCCCCTCCTAGTTGGTGACAGTCATTCAAACAAGTAACTTCTCAGCTAGGGACTGACAGAGAGGTTGGGGTATGCATTTTGGTTTGGTTAGATCATCCAGGGTTCATGGGATTTCGTATCTGAAGGTCAGGGTTTGGGCATGTAGGTCTGTGTTCTCATCTTTGTATTGATAACAACGTGACAAACTAGAATCACAGGGTCTGAAGGTGGTCCTTTCCTCTGATGTGACGTGGCTGTTATGTTCTAGAGACCACACCTTTTAAAAATGGTCCTGTTACGTTTTTCAATTTCTTCACTCACTGTGATTGCTATTGTTGGCTGAATTTGAGGATTAAGTCTGTGAATCTGTGACTGTGACTTCGAGCATTTACACTTATCTTGACACTTTCTCTAACCCTTCATGTAAAAGGAGAATTAAGAAGCTATAAATTAAGTAGAACCCTGGAGTATCTTGGCAATTAGAGCGAACAAGATTTCAGCTGCTCTCTTTCATCAGTTTCTCACACTCTTGGATAGACAGGGTATTTTTAATTTACAACCTGTGTTTCAATTAGTCGTAGAAGTTTTCTCTTGAAGCTTTTGCTTGTGCAGTTATGAAATAAAATTAAACTACTTTTTGGCTGTACTTTTTGTAGCAGGGTTTGGATGAGAAAGCTACTGAAGGAACTAGCGGTTACATGAAATACTGTTCCTGGATTTATGAACGTTGGTACTGTTATAAAGAGATTATTCTATAACCCTACAGTATGTGTCCTCAAAGAATTATTAAGCTATGTCTATGAAGGAATATGTTTATTAACAGAAAGGTAAATGTTTTTCTTATTTGGGGTTTGGAGGAAAATGTGCACTTTCCTTTTGCCCTTTATTTTCCACCGTGAGTAATAATGCTCCAGACTCTGCTTCTAAGAACGCGGACTGGGAGAGGTGGTGGCCACAGGTCAGTGTTGTGCTGCTGTGGCTGCAGGTGCTCCAGTGTCCCGTGTAGCTCAAGCTTTAGCATCAGAACTTGTTTTGTCATAAGTATGTTAATTTGTGAGGCAGTAGTGTACACAATTTTGCTGCTGGAGCTTGTGTCTATACATCGGTATCTTGTGCACTGATTTAGGCAGAGCTTTTATAGCTCACCATTACATTGCTGGCACTGAATTTAGCAAATGACAGGAGCTTAGAATTAGATTCTCAGAACTGTCTGAACATCAGTAATCACAGCTGCTCCTTTTCTGCACTGTTTTGTTTTTTTAATTCCAACAGTAGCTCTTACCTTTGTTTTTAAATGCTGTCCTCCTTTCGGTGATGCAAGGAACACGGATGGTGCACAGAGCCTGAGCTGTGGGGCTCGGGAGGTGTCATTTCATTTGTATTTGTAAGAACTGCAACAAGTATCCCAGCAGCTAGCCTCACAGCAATCAGAATGAGACCATCACAGGCTCAGACAAGTGCCTGAGGATCTCCAGGTGTTTCAGGCACTCGCTAACCTGCTGCCTGCGGTGGAGAACAGCTCCGGGGAAGTGAGCAGCGAGGGCGGGGATCCCATCACTTGGCACTGTCCTCAGGGCCATGTCCTTGCAAAATTCTAGAGTCTCTCTGACACAGGACAAATGGATGGTGATTGCTATGTCACAAGGAAGAGAATCGTGAACAATTGCACTTTTGGGAGTTTACAGCCTTAGGTTGTTATCGTTAAGTGAGCAGTCTCTTCGGTGGGGGAAGTTTATTATGTGGGTGAGCCAGGACACTCATACGCGTTATGGGAGAAATGGTGTTGGAAGCAGTAAGGTTCCAAAGCTGCCATGGGTCATGTATGGGTCGGATCTCATTCCATCTTCCCTTCCCTTTGAGTGGCTGAGCAGTAAAGAAGTAAGAGTCACAGTGATGCAGATGCTGGTGGGTTGTGAGGAAGGTCTCGTGTACGTTAGTGTTCATGGGTCAAGACTGTGCCACTTGCACATTTAAGAAGGTGAAACTTTTACAATGGGCCAATGCGTTCAAATTGGGGTGTTTTATGTATCAGCAGTAATTCTGGGGATCTGACCCTTGTTTTGCTTCTTCTGACACGTGCAACTACACATGGGCACTGGAGAAGGGCTTTACCGCTGGCTGTGAGATGTGCTTTTGGGGTTTTGAAAGGATATTTCACAGACTGCTTGAATTTCAGTGGTGTCGATACTCTTTATTTTTATTTCTAAGCGTTCTGTTTTACTTAATATTCATGAATCAGAGTAGGAAACATCTACCTGAGGAAATTAGGAGGACTGGTGATTTTGAATAGCTTGGTACCAGTGCAGTCACGGTACACAGGGTTGTACAGTTGAGTGAGTGTTTAACAGTTCACTTTAATGGTGTGTCGTAGTATTGCTGGATGTTGCTCTGCTGTAGTTAAACTTGGCTTGAATATGAATGTTAAATAATTTCTAAATGTCTCTATAAATTTGGTGGAGAGGATGCTGATCTGGGCTATGGGTTTCATTATGACTATAAATCATACTTCATGGAGCAAGCACTTTTAATAGAAATAAATAGCAAGCATGCTTGCTGTTAGTAGGAGTGATCTTACTGAAGCCTTTGAATGATGTTCGGAGCGGGGAGTGTTGACTGCTTCTGCAGAAATTAAAGATGAGGGGTGTACACGTGTGTGTGTCTGTTGCGTGTACATATGTATCTCCATCACAGTTCTCTTAAACACCTTTCTCAAGTGTTTGCTGGAGCCTGGAAAATGTTTTTCCTTTGTCTGTTACTTCTACTGTTGTAAACTGAAGCTTGACAGAGACGCTGTTAGACTGCAATCTCAATGGGAGAGAGAAATCTTGAACTTGTAAATATTTTTGCACAGAGGTCTTGCTATAAGTATGCAGCCTCAGACCGGGCTGTGTGTTTCCAAACTGTTCTGCAGCTTCTTGACTTACGAGTGCCATGAGATACTGTCTGTGTTGGTCATGCTGTTAAAAACACAAAGCCGCAATCAGGGAGGGGGGAGGATGCTGTTGATTATCGTGGGTTTGAGTGTAGGGGCAGTGCAGTTAATGTTGCTGAACTTGTTCCAGGCAGTGGTGATTATGGCAGATATATCACTCTGCGGGTGACAAAGTCCAGAGAAGGCAACTTTGCAAGACCACCATGGTTCATACTCTGCCAGGCTGTCCGCTGCCAGGATGATCACGGAGCTTGTCAGAGACGGGTGCTGGAAAGTCTCTGGTCAGAGTGGGGACGGTATGATCATCCTCTGAAATGCCTGGGAAAGGACCAGAGATGTCTCCTGAAGACTTTGTCAGGACTGGCCACAGAAGGAACGTGGATTTCAAGGTGATCAGAAGAAAACCGTGAGAGAGGAGAAGGGTTGTTGCCACGTCTTTCTCACGAGTCGAAGCAGATTGAACGCTGCTGCTGTGCCAAGCGCTGCTCGTGGGGTGAACCCACCTCTGCCTCGGTTGACATGCAGCACGAGGTGGTTTGTTCTGGACTCGGGTGAAAGCTGGATCTGGAAACTCAAAACGTTGGTTTTTGCTGGGTTTGCCTTATGTGTTAACATTACAAGCACTCTCCCCACAATCACACAGCTTGACCAGACATTTAATAGAATGCTTACAAGGATTATTAGATATTTCCTGTGTACTTTATTTTTTTTAATAAAGTATTGATTTCAATATAGTTCTGCTCATACTTGCAATGAATTGATTTATGGTGGTAGAAATTGTTTTGCTGCCAAAACTTGATGGGTACTAACTAATTCCATTTTATCTTGTTTTTTCATTTTGTTTTGTTTTGTTTTTTTTAACCACTATTTCTTTTTCAAAAATAAACTGCCTACTCCAGGATTTGATTCTTTGCCTAACATTTTGAATGGGTCAAGGAAGGGCAGGAGACAAGCAAACACGGGCACCCCAGAGATGCTTTGCTAAAGTGCCGCATACGTTGTGTGTCTCCTCGCAGCTCTGGGTGTTCCATCCATCAGGCCCCTGCCACCCCCAGCACTCTGTGTATCAGGGAAATATGGCTCAGTTCCACTGCTTTCCTGCCAAAACCCCTCTCTTGGCTAGAGGATTTAGGGCTATTTTAAATTAACCATTCTCTTTTGTCAGGTGTGTGACATCTAGAACTTGATTTGAATCTCTTGTGTCATGTATGTAAATGTTTGTGTAATGGTTTTGACTACTGTTAATAAACAGCTGGATGTTCTAAAGGATACGTGCTGGTGTGTCCAGTCACTGAATCTGAGTATGTCAGGTTTACATATAACATATAAAATCAGAGACTTTATGTATGTAGTATTTTGTGTTTCTTAACCCTGTCAAGTCCTCTCCCTTTCCCTTTTCAGATGATTATTAATGAACAATTTTAGTTTTCCTGTGTCGAATTCCTTTGGGAATGAGCAGCCTGGGAAGTGGGGAGAGCAGCCATGCACTTCACAGTTTGTGTCCGTGCTCCTGCTTTGTTTTGTTTTGTGTTTTCAGACAGCTGCCCTAAGAGCCATAAGCGTGGTTGTGCAGTGTAGGAACATCTCTGGACTGAGTGCCCAGGGTCACTGTGTCACGTCTTCAGCCCTCGCGTGACTTTGTACCAGAATCAACAGGAACAAACAGGGGAATATAATAAATGCCTGGTAGACTCTAAACATTTTAAACAGTTTATGTTCACGGGTCAGGAAAAAGCTTTAAGAACTCTGTGTTTTATTTCCCTGTTTGAGAGCGTTTGGGGTGTCCTGTGTGCACCATGGCTGGACGTTGCATGTTTCAGTGCTTTCATTTCAGTGTTGTTGTGAAGTGCCACGAGTGTCCGTCTAGTTCTCACCTGAGCGTTTGATTAAAAAAGGTAAAATTCTTGCTGCTTTTGGTGTGATAAATGATCCTGTGTTTGACAGATCTGTTATGATAAGATACTATTTAACAGATGTGTGTCATCCCCTCTGCCTTCAGTAGAAAATTGTCTAAACGTGGCTGTATTTAAGTGTTTGTTGAGTTCACTCTATACAAAAGCCGTTCCTTTTGGAGTAGGTCTGAAACATCTGTAGCAATACACACAATTTTTCCTAATAATAACTGTCTCAAATGCCAGACTGTGCTCTCCCTGAAAGTCTAAAAGAAAACAGTGTAATGTGCAAATACAGAAGAAACTCAAAGTACTTGACATGTAGCCCATAGAGGGAAAGAGGAGACACGGTGAGGGCAAACGCTGGGCTGGCAGCATCCCACTCGTTGGGACAGACCAGCCAGCTCCACCCCTCCACTCGCCCTCCTTGCACTGGAACAGCCTTGGGGGAAAAGGATCACAAGTAACAAAGTTTAAAAAAAAACCCCGTTGTGCTGGGAAAGAATGAATTTCCATTTTTGTATGGTGGCCACGGTGTGGTGAAACTGGGGCGGGTGGGCGGGTGGTGCTGTGCTTGGGCAGTTGTCAGACGTACAGTGCTGTGTCTCTTGCAGATCACACACGAGAGCCTTCGTTTAATGTAAACTGGAGTTGGGTTCTTTGGCAGTGATAGTGTTGAGTCATTTCCAGAACAATGTTTGACCATGTATTTAAGAATAATGACCGCAAAAATCCTGGCAGAAAAAAAGGAATATGGTCCTATTTTTTGTTTGTTTGCTTGCTTTGTTCTGTTCTTTAGTGAGGAATTCTATAAAGTTTTAAGAGGAGTGAACGAAAAATAAAATTAAAAAACCCTACGCAAAAAAAACAAAAGCAGCCTGAAAATATTAAAAATTGAGCTTTGGAGGTCTTTGCACTTTACCTTCCTGGTTTCCAAGCAGCCTTTCTTGGAGGACTCTCTTTGTCATAGGAAAAGGAAAATACAGTTTTGTTCATTTCACAAGTTAGATTCTTTTTTTGTGTGTTATTAACAGGTTTGGCAAACATCGCAAAGATGACAAGAGTGAGAAAACGGGTAAAATAAAAGTGCAGGAAGCTCTTACTTCAGAAGAGGAGAGAATACGAATGAAGCAAGAACAGGAGAGGTAGACTTCAGTATTTGCTTAAACCTATGTAGAGAGAGTTTGTTTTTTAAATTAAATAACTCAAGTTCAGTTTTCACTGATGAAATTTCCCAAATGTTGATATGTTTATATACTCTAAATAACAAGACAAAGCTGGATTTATTTTGGACATTAGTATCAACAGCTTCTTTGGCTGCATTAAGCACCTTTTTTTAGACCCAGAGCTCCTTTCCTTATTGAGGAGGCTGGAGTATTAATACAAAATGTTTTCTCTATACATTCTATAACTGATTTTATTGACATTTTCAGAAAACGAATATTTATATAGAATGAAATATGTTTTGTATTTTTCTTCAAAGTCTTGCATATCTAGTTTTTTCATTGATATATTTAGAAAGAAAGCTAAAAAATTATACTTATCAGTATATTTGTCACTACAGTTCAGTCTATTTATGTGTCATGCAGTCTGTTTATGGAATTATATGTATATTAAACTGCTAATTTTAAAAATGAGTGGTGAGTACCTCTATTTTTCCATGTCAGCTTCCCTTAACATCAAAAACCTGTATGATATGTATGTCATATGCTTTTCTCAGTATTTCTAATTTACTTTTTGTCCTGTCTCTTGTAGCCCTAGATATTTGAAGCCTAGACTCTGGTATCTCTTATATCAGTTTAGTCAAAATCTTGGGAAGCTTAGGTCATTAATTAACCAGTATTCGAGGATGCACACTGAGAGAAGACCTCTTTGGGTAGACAACACTTCAGTAAGGAGACAAACTTTAAGGGGTTACAGAGTTTGGATGCTGAATGGTAAATAGATTCGGATATATCCAGCAGTGAAAGTGACCTATGGATTGGGATGATTTATCTGAAACTTATGCTACAGCTCAGCCATCAATTGAGGATTGATGCGGGATCTGTGGGGGGAAGTTGTGTTGTCCCAGTACAGGAGGTGTGACTAGTTAGTCCTAATGATCCCTTTGACCATCATCTCTGTGCACCTTGGTCTTCTGCGGGTAAGAACCGAAGTTGATAAACGATGGCTTCATGACTCTAACAGCTCAGTGGAGCAGCAGAGCCACAGTAATTCCTGTGTAGTCTCTTCAGTTAAACCTACAATAGTTTGCCTTTGGTTCTTTTAGGGTTGAGTGATTTACGCTGCAGTTAAGGCAGGCTGGGAGTGTACATTTATTAGTTACTCCTGAAGATCAGCAGTAACTTGTTAAACTGCAGAAGCTATAATTTCTGACCATCTGTTTGGATTATGTAATGGGAGACTTTTTACTCTTCAACAGATTACTAATATAAATTAATGTAAAAATGAATTACTTTCTTTCTCCATCCATTCTGACAATAGAAGGTGGCTGTATCACAGTGCTTGTTTGTTTTTTGCTTGTCTGATTGGTTTTTATTTTCTCTTACTTAATAAAAATGAAGTAGGGTCATTAAGTTTGTTCCTGTTTTTAAAAGTAATCTGCTTTCAGATTAAATGGCAAAGGGGAACACTAGAACCGAAGGAAAGAGTTCCTTTGGATATAAAAGTGTTTGTGCACCTTCCCTTCATGCGTGGGCAGCCCAGCCCCTTTGTGGATAAACTCCTGCCAGGGTGCAGAGGTTGAAGGCTGGCTCCATCACCCCAGCCCGCTCAGGGGCTAGGGGAAGGTTGGCTGTATGTGCACGGTGCTGGTCCCTGGCTTAATGCGCTGTGCTGAACCCAAATGTGCCCAGCACGGAGGATTTCTTAGTAACCTTAGGTCCACAGAACATCAGCTGTATACAGTTATTCAAAGAAGAAAAACTTGAGGTTTGAGTTAGTAACATTTTCTCTCTCTTCATTCTCTCTCTCTGTCTCTCTCAGTAAGAATGGTGAGAGTACAGACTGTCCGTGTGGTGATGTCAGAGAGGTTGCAATAGTCACGCTGGGTACCAAGGTAGAATTATGAATTATTTGTATAGCCCCCAATGCATGGAGCAAATTCCTAATCCCTGTCCATAAAGTTATGCTAACCAATCTGAATCTTTCCTGGAATCTCCCTCCTCCTGTGTCATAAAAACAATTTCTCTGTGTTCACTGAAACTCCGGAAGGTGCATGTGCTAGAACTTCGTAACAGCTTGATGTTACCGTAGCACGGTTGTTCCTCCTCCCATTACTCTCTTTCCCTAACTGTGTATTTGCTTTCCTTTGTGGTGTGTCCATGAGAGAATGCAAGTTCTTTGGGGTAGTGGCATGTACGACTAATAAAAGACAATACAATAGCAACAACATGTGTGAGGTGCTTCCTTATGTTTCTGAAGAGTTCTGATGTTGATTTGGTCCATAGAGACTAAATATTTTTGCAGTTAGCTTGCAGAGAGTTTCCTTTTGATCCTGTACAATAATGATGTTGGATACATGCTATTAATGAAGAGTGCTCCTGCAAATTACCTGAATAATCCCTCAGAGTGCTTACTGGGAGACAGAGTGAGATGTTACTCAGTGTTGGTTCGTAATGGCTCCTATTTTAACATTGTTTTCTGTGGGTTTTTTCCTCCTCAATATTTTTAGCAATACAATTCACTTGCTCTGTTTTACTTGGTATTTGATACTATATACCTCTATAATGATGCAATACTTTGGGGAAATAGGTTAGATTTAATGAATTTACTATGTATGAGAGGCTAGGAGCAAAAATCCTTAGGGGGTCAGAGAAGAAGTGAATGGTCCATTAAAAAATCAATCATGCCCACAATTTTATGGAATTATTATGCCTTGACTTGATAATTTTAATAGTATTGTGCTTACAATAGTATTTTCTCTAAAATCTTAAAAGTAGTGTTCATATTGATTATGAGACAAATAAGCAAATTAATGATCTTCAATTTACCATGACTGAAATGAATAAAATTGGCTTTTATAAACGTATTATTAATAATAATTCCTTATTAAGGAGCATATCTCTTAAGCTGTATGTGGTATGTGTTTACTGACAATCTTAGAGTAATTTTGAACAAAAAATGAAATTAGCTGGTTTGAAATAGAGGCAGCTTTCTGTAAAACAGACGACTGAAACAATTAGGAGCATCATTTGAGGACACCCACCAATCTTACCAAAATTGCTGCGGTGGCAGCAATCAAAACCTTAAGGCAAAACTAAGCAATAGGTTTTCTGAACGTGGCCTTGTCTCTCCTAAGAAATAGACTATTCTGCAGAGTCTTGAGGAAGCTGAACGAGATCTGGATTCGGTTAGCTGAATTCCTGTGCCAGATCACAGCTGTTTATTTATCTGCCTCTCTTTGCCCTGCTGTCATCCCGTCCGTCACTGGACCATGAAAACTGGGCACCACTGAGGTGGAACCATTCACTCAGATGGACTGAAAAGACCAGCCCTGGACCCTTCCTGGTTTTGTTATAGAGTCTGCTGTGAATTCCAGAGTCTTCTGATGCATCTGTGGTTGGCCTAAGGGTAATGTCTTGAATCTTACAGGTGCGTGGGACATCTTGAACTTTCAGAGATGCTTAAAACTCTCATAGTTTCACCCAGGCATTGCTATGCAGGACTTAAAAACGGATTTTGAATCTTTTGTGAATGACCAAGATGAATTACTGTTACAGCCCAGTTAATTTTCATATGGATGGTCACCTTCTGCTGTGCTATTGGACCTCAGCCTTTGGATGTTTGCAGACCTTTCCACTTTAGAAACTCTACATCTGGTCTTCAAGGCCCTCCCAGGATAAGGTTTTCTTGGTATGTAACCAGTGTGTCCACTGGTGTCCTGCAGCCTGATTGCTCTGAAATGTTTTTTGACTTCTTCAAGACCCTGTAGTGTAGGCTCTTTCTTAAGATGCGGGAAGACAGAACTGTTCAGATAACCTCCTGCTTTTGTCTTCTGGTTTTTATTGGTGGCCCTTGCTGGAGAGACACACCTCCAAGAGCAGGCTCTTATACCTTCGTCTCTCCCTCTTTCACTTTGGATTTTTCCTTGGATGTCTTCTTTTTTTTCCCCCTCTGCAGCTCTGTGTTCATTACAAAATAAACTTTAAGCAAATCCAAAACCTTTGCCTGTGTTCTGCTCTCCTTCATCTCAAGCATGTCGATTCTTGACACCCCCTGGCACGGCCGTGCATGCCAGCCCTGTCTTCAGCCGTGGACTGACTTCCTGTAGCAAGCCAAGTGCTCCTCACCCCAGACAGCTTTACCCTTTGTACCCGGGCAGTTGATAGTGGAGGAATGATACAAACATACTTTGTTGTGAAGTTTTCAACAAATTCAGCTGCATCCAGCATAGCTCACCGTTAGATAATGCTTAAAAGATGAAAGTTGCAATTCTCATGTAATCTCTTGATTCAGAGTATGTGATCCCAGCAGTGGGCACGTGGTGCTTGTGCTTTAATCTGCCTCTAGAGGCACTTCCTCCTCTGGAAAGAAGAATCTGCAGGATTTTTTCTCTGGTCAATACGCTGATTTAAGAAGCTTTGCTAATGTTCTATAAATCTCTGGGCTACCATAAAAGTATTTTAATCTTAGTATTGTATTCTTCCTCAGCTTCCACTGGAATGGATGCAAAATCAGGTGCTTAAACACCTTTGTTGTGAGGATCAGTTTTGAGACAAGGAGAATTAAAGAGCTGTACTGGGGGAAGGACTAGGGCAGAGGCTCCAGCAGTGCTGGGAGGATGTTGGAGCAGTCAGATGGGGGGTGGGGGTTGGAGCTGGGGGTTTCCTTTGCTTTGAAATAGCAGCTGTACAATTCCAGTCTCTGCTGTCTTGTTGGAGGAAGATGAACACACAGCAAAGCAATGCTGCGCTTTGTATGTACAGGTGTGTAGTGATCATCCATAGGGAAAGAAACCTGCTGCTTTGCTCATTTCCCCCTTTCTGTTTTGGAAAACGTAACCTTTTGTTCCTTTCGGTTACAAAGGGAATGAGATTGACATAGTTCCGCTGTTACTGTTATCCAGGTCTGTGCTAATGTCACCAGCACTGGCACCGCTCACGCCGTGGGACCCGCGCCGGCTGGCCCGGGCGTGGGGCCGGGAGGGGTCGCTGCGGGCGCGGGGCTGGGCTGGGGCTCAGGCTGGAAACCTCCCCAGGCCTTCCTATGGGAGAGGGGATCCTGCTGTCAGCTGGGGGAGAGCTCTGTGGTGGGAACTGGGGAACTGGGGAGAGGCTTTTAGTGGCTGGAGGCAGGAGGCGATGCTGTTGCAGCTGCCAGAGTGTGGCAGAAGGGGTGGGATCGGGGTCCTGCAGAGATGCTGTCTCTGTATTGGCAGGTTTGCCGTTACTTTTGAAGATCAATCAATAGGCTGACAACATTTTTGGTGTGAACATAAACAAGGCTACAGTTTCAGTGTGTGTTGTTCATGTAATGATTTTTCCTAAATTTATAGTGAAACGTTCTGCCTGTTCATTAACAGTTGAAATAACATTGATATTTTTTGCTGAAGGATTCGGTCATTCCATAAAGTATTTCCTGTATTATATGTTTCCTAAGGGTATAAGGGTCTTTATCTCCAACATATAATAAACTTCTCTTCATCTTTCTCTGATGCCATTAAAGCCACCAGCCCTTTGTTGTAAAAGTATACTAATGAATAGAAATGTTACAACAAGAACAGAAGTCTTGTGTTTTCCCTTCATCATGCATCATCCATTTTAATTAGATGAAAGGATGGTGAGTACTGTGACAAGAGTCTGGAATTAAAATCATTAATTGATGTCAAGCTGACGAGAGACTACTAACATGAATTTACTGACAGCAGGAAAGAAATTAACCTTATTACTCTATTTAGTACATTGTGGCTATTTATTATATTTTCCTCTGCGAGTTCAGTGTGTTCCATTTACGATGATAAAGACAAATAATTAATAAAACCTACATAAAGTTTTATTACCTCTTATCAATGAAGTTTACATGAAAACCACATCAATAACTTACAGAAACCAAACCCACCACATCCCTTTAATCAACATAACTCACCAAAACCATTACAGCAATATTTTTGATATTTCAAATGAGTGTATTAAGCGATGCTCTTCAGACAAGGAGAATTGCGAAAGTGATCCGACTTTAAACCGTGCCTTAGTTTCTTAATGTCAGTGTTGCAAAAAATGAAACATATTTTCTCCAGCAGTGACATTGATTGGAATAACTGTCTGTTTTGATCATCATTGGAAGGTCAGCCTAACAAAGATGATTTTTAATGTTAAGCATCTTTATTCTTTAGATGAAAGAGTACAACAGTGTCTTACAGAATGACAAGCAGCATCCTATAGATAATTTGTGACCCAAAGGTCATAATAAAAGAATAGAGGGGAGGTCATCCTGTAGTAAAGGCCATCTGGAACTGTTAACTATCAGATGGAGTAGGGGCTGAACAGCAGGACACTCTTGGTGTCTTTCCAGATTTCCCAGAGAGACCATAATATTTTTATTGGAAAACCCCAACTTTCTTCCCCTTAAGCAAAATATTTTTGTCAGTTTAATCTTACTTTTAGAAAAAAAAAGAACATACTGTGACAGGGAGAGGATTTTTGTTTCTTAGGTAGCCAAAGTGTTTTCTGTGTCTTTAACGTTCACTTTTAGTTTTGCTGCTTCTGTATTTTGATGCCACTTAACAAGTTTCACAAGAACTATTACCTCTAAATCCATTATTACTGCAAACATTCAGAATGTAAATATTTTTTGCTTGTGTAAAATCTTTTCTGATAAAACTTCCACCCCCTTCCCAGCCCATAAGAGAGGAGAGGAAAGATTCCTCTGTGAATCGGAAAATCAGAGCAATGTGTTTCTCATTCTCACTTATTTTGAGATGGAGCCTGCTTGTCAAGGGATATTCCAGTTTCGCTGAGATTTGTAGCATTGTTTTTGGCAGTGGTTTTTTACATAATGGATGAGGGTGCAGGATATGAAAACAAATCAATGGCAGTAATTTTTGTAAGAGAACACAGAAATGAAGCATGAGAATATTGAGCTTTGGAAAAACATTTCAGGCCAGTTCCACTTCATAAAAATACTGACTTTGGGAGATACATAAATTGAAGCTTTTGTGGAATAATAGTTGCTGAGGTAGTTTTTTAAACAAAGCTCCTCATGTTCTCTAGCTACGTATTGTGAACAGAGAGATTTTAAGACATCATGCTAAAAGTCTATTTTCTCTGTTATTCCTCTACTGTGACTCAAGAGGTTGTACTGGGAAGGTCTGGCCAAGTCTCTTGCCATATATTTAAAAATATATTTAAAAATATACTTACATGGTCTTTATAATATTCTGAGTTACAAAGCTGGTTAAGGTGTCTTGCCGATCATACGAGTTCAGCGATCTGTAAGAAATTTCAGTTCTAAGTAAGAGCACTGATATTTTGTGTTTCACTTTTCAGTGCCAAGAACTTAAGGATGAGGCAGCAGCGTGTCCTCTGATGTCCCATGAACGGTGATGTTATGGGCAGAGTTGCTGTAGCAGATACTTATTTGAGAATCACAAAAGCTGTATCACAACTGCTAACTCAGTGAACATAGCTGCAGCTGAGCTGAACAGGACTGAAAACCCATCAGATTTTCCAGCCTGTGCTACAGGAGTCTTAACAATAAGATGAAGCACTGAAAACACTCGTCTTTTCTAATTCTTCGATACATCAGCAGGTATTTGGCTAGCTGGAAAGACACCTAGTGATGTATTCACAGCAGGCAGATAGATCCCCCCTCACACCACAGCTGGAACGTTTATTTTGTGACCAGTTATGAAACAAACCTTTTAGTGGGTTATAAAAGCCCGTCTCTGGCTGTGCTGTAGGTTCATGTTCTCGCTTAGTGTTGTGACCCAGCAAGGTTTTAGAAGTGAATCCTGAGCAGTGTTGTGGGTGCTAATTTGTGGGTCCTGAGAAAAGATATTGATTTATGAGCTATATTCTCTGTAGGTGGGGTTTTTTTCTTTTCCTTTTCTTTCAACTTCAGCATATGAAATTCGCATAATCCCTTGCTTTGTTGTGAGGTTTTTCATTGTGTTTTTTTTGTCACTTCAGACAGTTTCATTTTCCAACTTCAAGATTGGACTTTACACATAGTACCCTAGAAACACAGGATAACAGACCCGAAATAGAGCTAGCAGCAGAGTTTTATACCCACTTCTGTTCCTAGATTCAGCCTGGGAAGGGTTAGATGCTCGACAGGCTCAGCTCAACCAGCTGATGACAGTGTTGTAGCTGGACATCCAGTTTCTGCCTGCAGTGTCTGGGAATGACTGGTTTGATGTATGGTGTGATATATAGGGCCGTTTGATATATGGTATGCCTGTGTCATTCGTTTCTTGCACATATGGGAACAGCTGCTCCCTACACGTGTAACTGCAGAATTCAGTTATCACACACCAGAGCTGCTTTTTGGCATTGTTCTCTAGTTGGGGAAAATAAAAACATTCTAGGGGAAGAAGTGGTCCAAGAAAGCCTGTGTGAGAAAGGAAACCAGGGCTTTTAAAGCAGGGAGGGATGGAAGGAGGAGCTCTCCCAAGCTGTGTTTCAGCAGCAGCTGAATCTCAGGATCTTCTTCCTTTCTACTTCAGTCCAGCAAAATTGCTAAACAGGAGATGGGAGCTAAGTTAAGCTGATGTTATAGGTGTAACAATCAGCTCTTCTGGACAGTTCTGTAATGCAAAAGAAAAACTAAATTCCATTTTGCTTGCAGACAGCAAGGAGGTTCTTTGATGCAACGTGGTTCCCAGCAGGATAACTGGCCCAGTTGCCCATCTGGGTGATCCTCCGCTGCTGGGGTCACTGACCCTTGGATCAGATGTGAAAATAAGGAAAGAAAATTTCAGTCATGGTAGTGTTTGTTTTGGAGACGAGAGGACCTGTGCTGCCTGTGTATCGGCTACATTGGGCTTTGGTTGACATGTACACAGCAGTCATACGCTCCACCCCGAAACGCTGCGGACTGCTAACTGCAAAGTTAAAAGCCCCATTGGAATGTGAGCAAGGTGGTAATTTACAGATGTTTTAAGTCAAAATAAGCAAGATTTTCACTTGTTTACACCCAAGATCCAAGAAAGCAGGTTTGAGATACTCTGGGGGGTGGTGGGGGAGAGGGTGTGTCTTTGCAAAGAAAAGGGATGAACACAGAGGGTCAGGGGTCAGGGAAAGGTAGGCGTGAAATACATGAGAGATTCCACCAAGTTAGAGGAAATTATTCTGTTGTCTCCTTTCATTTCATCAATGTCACTTGGTTTCAAATTGGTGTTTGCACTTCATCTCCTTATGTGCATAATATCGACTTTCTCTCCTGCATTTTTTTCATTTCTTTACATCTTCATTTGTATTTTGCTGCCTTCTTTAATAGGTTTCTTTATAAGGCCCTTATGGAAATGAGAATGTTGTTCTTAATGTATTAGGGCACTTACAGTAATCACCTTATCACCTTTAATCTCCTCCCCCCCCTTTTTTTTTAATTTTAACTACAGCCCTCCTGGGTTGTAGCTCATTAAAGGCTTTTGAAATTCTCCTGCATCTCTTCTGCATGGGAGATTTGACGAGTGGGGAACTTCAGAGAGACAGTAAGTACTGTCCCATAGTCTAATGGGCAGGTAGGCTGTGAATTTTGAAGGAGAAAGTAAATTAAGACTGTCTGATTATGTAGATGCATCTCTTTATTTTTAAGGTTGCAGACAGATTTTTTTTTCTTTTTATATGTAGACTTTGTTATGTTTCTCTGTTGTTGTAGAACCAATAAGTAGGAAATAAAATGCGAAAAATGTCTGTGTTGGTGCAGAATTAAAGATCTGGAAGAGAGACCATGTCACTTTTCCAAGGCAGTATCTCCTGTGTATGCCATTCCTGCAAGATGTTTGTTTCTTCCTGTTGTTTTTTTCTGTTTATAATGACATAGACTCTGCAACTTCCCATGGCAATCTTTTCCGAAACCTTTTCATTAGAAAGTTCCCCTGCCCATAGTATCTAGTCTCGTATTCTTGCTGCAATTTAAATGTCTGGTACCTGTGTTAGAGATGGAAAACATTATTCTTTTCCTCCTTACATATCTGTAGACTGCTGTTATGTCCCCACTCTGTCTTTTTCTTTTCCCCAACAGCTCGACATTGCTGACTTGTGAGGATCTGTTATTCCATAGAAGTTCCAGATCCATTCCTGAAAAAGCAACTCACAGATTTTTCCCCTACTTTTAATTGGGATGCTTAATTATTCCAACTATGTAAATTACCTTCCAGTTGCTATTACTGAAGTTGGTTCTATTTTTGAAGTCTCCTGTGTCTGTTTTTCAAGAACATTTAAAATGCTAATGCTTTCCTCCAGAGTTCCTTCATTTGGATTTTCTGCAGATCCAACAGTTTCCTAATTAATAATGAAAAACCTGAGTAGATTCAGAGGCCCGTGTAGAAAATGTCTTGATCCTAGCGTGGCTATGAATTGCTGAGAGCTGCTCTCGAGATACTCTGCAGGAAATGCCTGGTTCCACCCATTGCTGTTTTCCCAGCCTGGGTGTACGGTTTGTCCTCTGTTCACAGCCCCTTTGCTGTGTTGTAGGAGGAAATCCCTCTGACTTGACCACATCTGTTCGTGATAAATCTGTGGTGGCTACTGTTCATCCCATTGTCTTCTCCATGCTTACAAATAGTTTGTTTCAAAGGGGATTGAAGTTAAACTGATGAGTCTATAATTCCCCTCCTCCTCCTTGGAGGGATGTTTGACTTTATTTCTGGTCCTTCAATACTTCAGCTGTCCTCCACAGGTTCTCATGGTTACTGAAAAAAGTCTGAGGCTGCTGAGACTGTTGTGTATGTCAGATGAAGTTCAACTAGCTGAACTAGCTTAACCAGTTTCTAGCTACTTCTTTTGCTGTTAAATTGGAGATCTTTTTGCTGTTGGTGGCAGTATCAATTGTGCTGGCCACCTGCTTGCAATCAACCACTTTAGTGAAGACAGATGCAAAGAAAAAAACCATTAAGCCTTGGTCTCCTCAGCATCATCCGTCAATATCGTTCCCTCACTACTGAGCAGGGAGCAGCCTTTTCTTTGCTCTTCCTTTTACTGCTAATGCAATTACCCAATGATTTATTGTTATCTTTAAAGCTCCCTGCTACTTCTATTTCACGTTGTGCCTTGGCCTTTCTGATTTTGTCCCTGCGTGCTCGTGCTTATCCATAGCAAACTGACCACGTTTCGTGTGTTTCTTCACGTGTCTGAGGTCAGAGGACAGTCATGTTTTAGCTGGTTGGCAACATGTGTATGTACACAGGAGAGAAGGCAGAGCTGTTAATTTTTTTCTTTTAATAACTTGGAAAGGGTTGGTGTCCAGCCTTCCAATTTAAAAAAAAATATATTTACATAGCAGTATTTGACTTTTTTTTAGAAAATATGCTAAAGTTTTGAATGAAATGGGGGCAACTGAGGAAGAGGAGATGTCATCCTTGTTTACAAGCTGCCGCTGCTGCTGCCCATGATTATCCATTGCCCACAGTGATCTGTTAGGATGATTTTCCCAGGAGAGCAGATGGCTTTGCTGAGAGATGGTTATAACTGTGATAACTGACTAGCTCTAATCATGGAAAGAAAAGCTGAGTGTCATGTGCCGGTTCAGAGGGAAATCACAATAATGCCTGTAATCAAGGTACCCTCATTAGAAGAGTAGTTGTCAGAAAAATTCTGCTTGGATCCGGACAAAGGTCAAAGAAAAATACAGGAGAGGACAAACTCCCATATTGACTTGATTGCCAAAAATTAGAACAAGGGCCATTAAAGCCCTGAAGGCGGTCAAGGAGAGGGGGAGGAGGAACAGCAAGACCCGGGTTAGTGGCTGGTGCGCTGTGCCTGTGAGGTGTTCCTCACCAGCAAAGGAGGGGGACAAATCTGACAAGATTCGGCTACTGGCCAGCACACCCCCTGACCTCTTCGTTAGAAATTATATCTGGCAAAAAATGGACCGAGTGTGTTCATCCTGTCTAACTTAAACAAGCTGCCTGACTTTATAAGCGTGGTGTTGTTTCTCTGTTTTCAACCCATCATCCCGACACGTGCCAGCCTGGTGGCAGAGGAGCTGGGAGCTGGCAGGGGTGAGGGGCTCGTCCTTTAGCTTCGGTCCGTACACAGTGCTGTTCTATCCTTAATAAACACTGCCTGCCATCTCGCATGTGTGGAACTGCGAGCGCTCAGGACTGATTTTGTAAATGAGTGAGCCTCAGCGGAAAAGACGAGGTTGGGATTATCACTTGGGCGATAGCTGGATCCTGGCAGCAGCAGGAGGATTAATTGAATTGACCGAGCGGTTGCACACCAGAAGCAGCAGCCAACTTTGTTTCTGCTCTTAGGGGAGGACATTGCTGCCGTTGCAACAGCAAATGTAATGTACTAGCCGTGGAAATTCTTCTTACGCTGTGGTCATTGCTTAAGATAAGTGGGTGATTTTTTGCAAGGATCTAAATCTACGTATGAAAAAAATCCTAGGGAAGGGACTGAAGCTCCCAAGGGACTGGGAATATATTTATAATTTCACTCCTATTACTCTATGGTGGATTTCTCTTCTTTTTCCAGCCTTGTGTATTCAGTTTTGCTCACAACAGCTCTGCCAGCACCACAGATTTGAGTTTTCTGTTGCTGGAAAAGCTGAAGTTTATCTCAGACAGACCTGAGCTCAGACAGACCTGCTGTAAGCGTTTGGTTCAGGGTGGGGTGTGTCTTACAGCCTAACGTAATTAATTTAGTACCTACACAGGAGCTGCATGGCTAATGCCCTTTGTGGTCCAGGGAGGGGTACTTGGCACGGTTGGTAGCGTTTGGCATCACCTTGGAACAGCCACATTTCTGCTGTTCAGCTGAACTGCTTCCAGACCCTTCCAGCAGCCACCTGATGTGGCTGAATCTTGACCAGCTCTGCTGGGAGCCCCAATCATGCGTCAACACCTAAACTGAGGTGTCTAAGACGGTAGCTGCCTCTATCTGGAAACTGACTGTCACTCACAGACTTTTGAAGAAGGGAACGATGTGGAAACAGCAGAGCATGAGCTTGTCCCTTGTTTTCTGTGACCACAGTTTCATGTGCAGAAGAATCGCTATAGGAGTGTGTCTGTCATTGCTGGGTTAGCTTGCAGTGAAAAGCTCTCCTAACAATTATGGGAAGTTTTGCAGCTAACAATATTGTCATTTGGAGCAGTTATCATTAGCGTTTGAATTGAATGGCACACAAACGCGTGAGGATAGTTGATACTTTGCTGAACATTGTAATTTGAATCTCAAAAGAAAGACAGTAAGGAGTTGACATTTTCAGTATTAACACTTCAGCAAGAGGGCTTAGAAACTTCTTGGGATAGCTTTTGTATTTTTAAAAGTTCAGTTTCATTTAAACACTGCAAAATTGATTACCATTTTTTTTGCAAAATTCTTTGAAGATTTATGTGAGCCATAAACATTATTATTATTGTTAAACCCACACAAAACCCATAGGAAGGTCATAAATCCTCAGAATTAGCTGATCTGAAATTTCAGACGTACGCATTTTTATTGTACTGTGTCACGAAGGAGCACAATCCGGTGAAGACAGCTTAATACACACATCCACACTGTGAAACCGAGGCACTGTGGTCAGACACTTCTCCAGATACTGGATTTCAGTAGCAGCAGCATTGCTGGTTAGGGCTGAAGAACAGAGCAAATTCCAGGTTCTCGTCTGTGCTGCACGGTGTATTTACATAATCATTTTAGTCTTTCCCACAACAGCCTGCACTGGCATTTCCCGTACGTACACTTAATTCAATAGATGCTAGCAGATGATTTAGGCCATATCATGCATATACACACACATGCACAGTGAGAGGGGTCAGCATAAAAAACTGTATCACATTAGGTTCCGATTCTTACATGAAAATTTATTGAGATTTTAAAACTATTATAGTTGCAAAAGGGATACTGCAATATTCATCTGACAGCTGTTATTCTTTTGAAGAAAATGTCTGCGTATTTTCCCCGGTTGTTTGGAGACGTAATGTTTAGATAGAGTACGTCCTGCAGAAGGCAAAACCAGAACTGTGTTTTAAACAATGTTCAAAAAGATGTGAAATAATCAGAATACCTGTACTTACGTTAGTGAAAGTGATAGGACTTGCACAGCGGTTAAACTCAAAGCACAGACAATTAATTAGGAGAAAGAAAAGAACATTTTGGGTGTCAGTATAGTCAGACGTCTTCTGTGTTTCACGTCAGGGCTGTCCTTTGTTAAATAGTACCTGCTGCAAACCGCTACAGGGGACTGTGGTTATAATTAACAGGAAGATTTAGAATGCATTTAGACTCCCATTTTTAATACTCTGTGTGTATTAACACATTGTATTAGCAATTGTACAAAATATTCTAAAAAATCTCCTGGTGGATGTGAATGTAGTTACTTCCATAACATTTCAACAGTCAGTTCTCTTCTCCTTGGGTAGGAATAGGTATCCCTCCTTGAACCATGCATGGGAAAATATTAATATTCTTGCTGCAAACAGTGCTGTGCCAATAGGCAGATAAATGAGAAAAGTTGGTTAACATGACACAGGAGACACTCACGTTTGCACCTGTGGAGAGTGATGTGCTGTTCATGGGCAGAAGTTAGACAAGGCCAGTGTAGCGCTGACGCCAATATCACAAGTCATCACCACGTAATTCTCTTTTATAACCATGTCAGTTAACGATGTTTTCTTCTGGCTGAATTACTCGATGCCAAATTGTTGCTTTACTGTTAGATTTCATATACTGAAATTTTGGCTATCTAGAATAAGATGGATTTTTTTTGCCTCAAATTGGTGTCAGACTGTATCAATATGTAATGATACATTGTCCATTGAAATTAAAATTAAATCTACCAATATCTGGGAAATTTCTGATTTCCTTTGCATCTCCCATTCGGAGGACAAATATCAACACACAAACGCATTCTTCTACAGGGTAATTAATGCAGGACTACAGATTGGAAGTGAAACCTGCGGAGAGAGTAATCAACAACCACAGGTCATTGTCTTGCCTGTTTTTCCTTCTCCCCTTCCCAAGTGATTAGGGTTGTAACATTTCTGAATTACAGTTTTGGAACATAGCACAATGTAAAACACATACTTTTATTTAAAAAAAATAGGCATGCAAAAACAGAGTTTAAATTTGAAAGGGATTTTGGATTTAAATCAGAGTCATCCTTCACTGTAGATTGCTGAAATTGTGGAGAAGCCTTTTCCCCTATGAAAATAAAGAGCAACAGTAAGGAAAAAATAATTTTGCATTTGCAAAATTGCAAAATTAAAAAAAAATGTTTTGGATTAAGTTGAACTTTCTCAGATTTCTTCTATTTGCCCTTTTTTTTGTGGTATGATTGTTTTTCTTTCCTCTGTGACTGAACATAAGTGAGAGTAGTGGTGCACAAGTCAGTAGGAGACATGAACAGAGGAATTATGCTGAGGTGTAACTTGGGACTTGTAAATGAATCACTGAACCATCAGTGTGGATGGCAGTGGCTCCTGGAGGGAGTTCAGCCCATCAGTTGTATCCCACGTCAGCATCCTGGGTCAATACTTGCAGGATTTGGGGGGGAACTAGCTCTGCCTATTCCTGCCGTTCTCCTGGTCCCTTCTTTTTTTAAGGCAATCTTCATTTGCAGAGGAGGAATTGTTTCCTTGGGACTCAATCTGATGAAGACATTTAAGTTTGTGTGTTCTCACAGAGCTCAGGGCTGGATTCATGTGGTTGAACACAGACATCTTGTGTCGTTTGGGTGTCCCAGGCTCTGAGCTGTCAGCAGGAACTAGCAGCTGTGACAGGGACCAGCCAGAGTCCTTCCTGCCCAGCGCTGGGTGTCCCACGGCGTTACCCGGGTACGTCGGGTGGCCGGAGCAGCTGAATCAAGGCTGGTACCCAAGCTCCCAAGGAATCAGGAGCATCCATAGGGTGACTCCTTTCACACTGGGACACACCGGCTGGCGGGGCGGCTGCGTGACTCTGGGATCTGGTGACGCGTGGCTCCCTGGGCTGTCCGAGGGACCCTGCACACGTCGCTGCCGTGCCCTCTGCTACTGCAGGCACTCAAATCCTGACCTCGTAAACCGCAGCCGAATCCCACCCTTTGTGTATCCCCTTTTCTTTTCTTTTTGCAAAGACTAATCTTGATTGTGGCTAAGTTTAAAATTTCCCCAAATGTCAAAGTTACGTAACTTTAAGGCTTTTCTATTTTCAGAAAAGAGAAGGTTTGCTTTCAGAAGAAGCAGAGGCTTTGAGTGGGCAGCTTTGGTTAGAAGGTGAAAAACTGTCTGGAAATGGGACGTAAGAGAGGTGCACAGAGCTGTAGTCTGGGTGGATGGGTGCTGTCACGCTGTGTAGCCATGGCTGGACTAGATGAAAAAGGGACAGATTTTCTAATGGAAGGGTGGAGACAGCTGGGTGCTTCATCTTGAAATGATGGCAGAGCATTAAACTGGTCTGGGGGGACAATGTTGGGGAGTGGTTCTTTCAGTTCACTGTGCATGTGTGTGTGGAACATCAAACTTTCTAAAATTCCAAAGAAACTTTGAAGCCCAGATCAAATTGTAGTAATAGCTTTGTGTGCTTTTTAAAATATAACCTGTGCTCAGTTTGTATTGGTCGGATTCCTAAATATCATCTGTTTTCATCTGTCACTTTTTGTCACACAGTTAAAGAAGTGCACCTGGTACAGCATCACCTTTCATTGGTAACTTTAACGTAAGGCACATGTTGTTCCTTCCTGAGAGAAGCTGCCTGCTTCTGGAAGGTGCCAGCTTCAGTTTGTTTATATTTTGAACCAAACCTGCACATTTGAAAGGATTCATACAAGGATCTACCTCTGCTGTTTGCTGCATGCATACATAAATATACACGTGTGTGTGTGTCCTGTCCTTTAGGAAGTTTTTGAATTTTGAAAGAAGTAGATTTTTTGTAGTATTAGACCAAGAAAATACATTAAAATTCCTCTCTGAAAACAGGCATTAGAACCATTCAGTGTGTTGGGTTTTGACAGAGTACAGTACGAATGGTGTCACGCCTTTCTCGGACAGGCACAGGCATCCTAAGAGGCATGAAACGACGTTTACCAACAGCTATAGCTGTCATTGTTTAACCTAATAATGAAAGAAAAGACAGTGGGTAATCAGGCTTCTTCCTTAAAGACTGGTGTTGACTGTAGCATTGCTTCGATCTAGGCTTCAATATCCAAGGTAAACCGGAGCCTCCGTGACAAAGTGGAACTGGGAACACTTCGGTGGTTTTTGTTCAGAGGGACTGCCTAGAGTATCTGCTGACTGCTGCTTTCAGATGGTTGGGGAGGGGAAATTAGTTTCAGCCTTCTTTTAATTTTTCAGAATTCAAGCAAAAACGCGAGAATTTAGAGAGAGACAAGCTCGTGAACGTGACTATGCAGAGATACAGGATTTTAACCGGACATTTGGCTGTGATGCGGACCCGATGTACGCTGGGATTGCTTCCTACGATTCTTCAAACAGCGGCACGATAACCCTGAGCACCCGACCACAGAGTCCGAGGGAGGGGCAGACGGTGGAAGCCTTGTACGCCCAAGTGAAGAAACCACGGAATTCCAAGTCTTCACCTGTAGACAGGTAGGCACCAGGCATCAATCAATGCACTCTTTCTAAATCCACCCTGGTAATGCTTTTGTCATGGGAGATGGCTGGACACCAACTGGAAGGTCAGAACTGCATTTTTATTAATGACTTTTAAAAGCCTTTATGTAGGAAAGTAGTGAGCTCACACAAATCAAACTGTAGCAGAGCAGGACGTGAAAGTTGTTTTCTGCAGAGACACTGCTTTTCTTCTCGTTCTTTAGTTGGTTTGGAATTTTGGAGTCACCATTTGGTATAATTCAAGTTACATTCAAAGCTGTAATGTCACCTGGTTTATCTGTCAGAGCTCTGATTGATGTGATTGTGGAATACAACATTTCCAACCTATTCATGGCAGTTACAAAATCTCTTGAAAGATCTTTCTTTTTAAAGCAAAAGTAGGTTAAAGCTTACCTGGATTCTGGTCCTACCATAGTCCTGAACTTCAGTCTAACAGGTGGAGCTTTTTGACTGAATATAGACCCAAATGAGTGAACTCCAAGTTTGAGTCATTAGTTACTTCCCATTCTTGGGCTGTAGCTGTGATTTATACTCTTCCTGTGGTCCCATTATCTGAACTAAGTCACGCCTGGTTTTGTGCTGAAATTGGGCAAAATTCTGGTTTCTGTCGATGGAGTTTTGAGCTCATTTGAAAACCTGAAGATAAAACAGGCGTGTAAACTAACATAAAGTAGAAATAACCAAAGGCAAAATTCACAACTTTCTTGTACTTTAACAATGAAAATACATCTGTTTTCTTGGCTTACATCTATGATCTTGTTCTGCATTTTCTCAGCTTTACAAAAACTAATGCTGGAATTCTAGCGCAGGAGGTATGGTTAACTCATTCAGAGGTTATTAATTTTGCTTGTAGTAAAACCACTAGTTGTTTTGTTTTCTACCCCATTCTTTCTGGAAGAAAAATACCGGACTTTCAGGTAAATATGCAAAGCGATGTCCCTGGTTGCAGTGTTTGAGATCTGTACAGCTCTCCCTGAGGATGGCATTCCTCTGGCATAGTCTGTGCTGGGTGGTGTTTGGTCTTAAGGAAAGTAGGTGTCACAGAATCATCGAATCGTTGTGCGAATTTAGCTGATCGTCTAAAACTTTTCAATTGAGGACTGAGATCAGTGTATTTAGCTCTCCACTAGATCTATTTTGAAAAGTTCTTTTACATAATATTGGTAAAAATCTATCCTCTAACACGACAAAAAAGAGGATTTCATATGCATTGTTGAATGCATACATTTGAACTGAAATTCAGCAGTGAAACTGCCTTTTTATCGTCTCAGTTGCACTGTTCTCTTGTATTGCACTGTGCAAAAGGTCTCTTTTTCATATAAAATAAAAATAATTTATAGATTGTGGTTATGTACATTATTTCAGTGAAGGAAACAAAATAATTTTAAAAGATGACAACGTCATCCATGCCCTTGAAATTTCATATTCCTTAGCCTTCTATTGACTGGAGCTTGCATGCCCAGGTGCCTGACATTTCAGCCCTTCTGTGCCTTTGGAAATCAATACAGCTGGGTTGGATATAGCTGCCGGGTGGTTCTCTCACAGCTGGTTTCATTAGACCAAAGGCAGTGTTTCACGCCAGAGTTGAATGGCATCAATGTCACATCAACAAAAAAACCCGCGTCCTTTGATGCAAACCTGGCACAGCAAAATATAAGATGTGTGTGACCCAGCTGACTGTGTGGTTGCTGATAAAAGAGCCAGGAGAGAGGAGTGAAACGGACGATAACGGAGCACCGGGACGGTCTGATGTTAATTGTAAGGGTCGGGCTGGAGAGCGGTGCGGCAGTCCTGCACGTTCCGGCTGCTCCCGCTGCGCAGAGGGCCCGTCGCTCACGGCTGGATCAGGCTGTGACGGAAGGAAAGCCCTGGCACCACAGTGAGCTTGAGCAGAGGGAGAAAACACAGGTCGGGGACTGGAACTGGGGCAAGAAGAGCCACTGAGTCCTGTGATAAAGCGGGGCACGCTTAGCAAGACACAGCTGGAAAGAAATAGGCAGTGCAGATGAAAAAAATATTATTATTTGCTAGAAATGTCCTCTAAAGTTCCTGTCTGGGGGTCTGAGGCGTGACGTTGTCTAGTGAATTGGGTTTCTTCCCTTTCTCCTCACACCTTTGATAGCAGCCAGGCGGCAGAGCTGGTGAATCCCGCCTGGCTCCGGGAGATGGTTTTGGAAACGCTGCAGCAGCTTGCACCGTCTCAGGCTTATCTTTGGTTCTCCCAGCAGTCGGACCCGTACCTCAGAGCCACTGCTGAGAGAGCACATCGCCTGCTTTGGCGTGGGGGAGAGACAGAGGCTGGGAGGGAGCAGCTCTCGGTGTTCCCGGACGTGCGTGAAGGACATCGGGGAGCTTGGCCCTGTTCAGCAGGATTGCAGCCGAGCTGTCTTCCCAAGGCTGCTCTGTGTTCTGCAGGCTTTTCCCTAGGTGTATTAAGAAGGTGTCACCTGAGCATCACTTTAAGAAGCAGTTGTGCTGTGTGGCCCTGAGGTACCTGTTAACTGTGTTGTCTCCCCGTCTGTAGGACACCTGGCTCCTCACCTCGTGTGCATCACGTCTTGTTTCTTGCTGTCCCTTTCCAGCAGTGACACCTTCCCCCTTCCCTGGGCATCTCTCAGGATGCTCCTTCCCACACCAAATGTCCGAGTGCCTCTTCCTGAGGCTTTTCTCCAGGAAGCTTCTGTGCAGTCTGAATCGTCCTAATAACGCTAACAAGGCATTTGAGAAGGAATAGCTGTTTGCATTCCTGTGTCCTTAAAATATTTCGTTAGCGTTCACCTGCAGCGGGTGTTATTTTCACTGTGCTTTACCCCTTTGCCTGCCATCCTTTCCTTTCCTCTGGACATTTCAGAGGTTACCTGGATGGATCCAGTCTTTGTGGATGGGAAGGGGAATCACTCCCAGCGTGTTCGCCTCGCGCTGAGCTGCCCGGAGCTGGTGATGGCCAGGCTGTCCCAATCTTTAACACGTTCCTGTTACACGCAGGGTTGTTTATATGGGAAATGTTGCTTCTGTTACAGTTTGGTGGCTAGTGCCAAAGAAAATTTGACATTTAAGTACGTCCAAAAGGTTATTTAAAAGTCTCTTACAAAGAAGCCTGTAACGATATGTCCCATAATAGTTTGCATACCATTGCTGAACACTTAGGACGAATTTTTCCTTAACTTCCAAGCGAATTGCTGCGCCTGTGTGTGAGGCCTTGTCAGGGTTTGTTTCTCTTTAATTTTCCTTCAGCTTCTCTCTCATTTTCATCAACACATGCCACCAACTGAGTGAGTTTAACTGTGTCATGGCATAGGAGTGATGACAAAGTAGAGGATCAGTATGTAAATTGCTCATCAGAATTACAGACAATTTTATTTTATTTTATTTTTTGCAAGTATAAGAATATTATGAGGACAATGACTGTAGTGCTTCACCAAACGATGGTACCGTCAAGTTGCCAGGCAGAGGTCCCACAGTCTGTTCCATAACCTAATTTGAAACCAGCGTTAGAACCAGGCCTGTGTCTTCATTCTCCTCTTGGATGTATTTTATATTTGCGTGTATCCCAAGCACGAAAATTGTGGACAGATAGTACAGAATGGTGAGGAGAACATGGTTCTTCCTTAAACAGTTTGTCAGTCTGTTCTTTAAATCAGAAAGTGGATTGTATAATGCCAAAATACAGCAAAGGAGAAAGAAATGTTAACTTACTGGAGACCTGCACATCTGTATGTGTGTAAACGGCATTGCTGTACCCATCTTACCAACAATAGCTGTTAAAAACCACCTGTAAATAGTAAACTTTATTCAAAACTGTCCTTACGGGACTTGAAGCTGTTTTACAGCTGCTTTAATGCAGATTTTTGTTGGGTCAGAGTTGGACCATTGATGGATAGTGGTGGGGTTTGGAGGGGGTGTTTGTTTGTTTTTTCAGCGATAGTTATTATCTGTTGAAATATGGGAGGTTCCTTATTTTGCGCTTCTTATGTAACCCTACAAGTAGCTCCTGTGAATCTTGAAATACGTCTTAAATTCCAGTGATGCTAGTCATAGCAAGCGTAGCACTGCAAAAAAAGTGGGTTTCTCTTCTTGATCCTAGAGAATTAAAGCAGATTCTCTTTCTTAACAGAGGAGTTTATTGCTCAGAAGAAATGAAGCTTTAGCAATAAATAAATAAAATATGTTGTGAATGATTGATGATCAGTATGGCTGCATGTACATCCGTTGGCCTTGCAACATTCGCTCCATCCTGTGTATCGGTAGCTTACAGAGACAGGCTGCTGAGCAGTTGTTTCTCACTTCTTACGTTAGGCATTAACAGAGCGGAATCGAGGTGGAGTGTATGATCTATATTTATTTTATGGTTCAGGATAGAAGTGTCTTGAGAACTGTGTTCTTGTGGATAAAGCTTCTAGCTTACCTGGGAAATGTCTCTGGTATGTTTTGCACCGTGCAGAGGAGAAGCTGCACCACTGATCAGCAGTGTTCTCATGTAGGTGACAGTGATGCTATACAGTGGGGTTTATAGCCATCACCTGGCATCCATAGCTGAGCCTTGGTACAGAAAGACAACTCCTAATGGACATTTACTGGCTGTCACTCTGTAATCATTTCCCACCATGAGTGCATTGTCCTGAAATATAATTGAAATAAAATAGGCACTGTGCTGCTGTAAATCTAAATAGCCTGAAAATAGTAGGCTAGACTCCCCTAGCTTGCTGCGGACATTTTAATGGAAACATAAATACCATAATCATATGCTTTTTGCATGCATTTTGCGAATAAAAAGAAAAAAATGTTCGTTTTAGAAAGGGAGACCTTTAGGAACTGGTTTTCTTTTCCATCAGAAGTGGAATCCAGTCATGTCAAAGGAATATTTGGGAGCTGAAAATAACCCTGCTTGCTTTCACTGTCATCTGTTCAGTGTGAAGAGGCAAGATGCTGTTTTTAAGGTCAGGCCACATACTTTGCTGCTTTTCCAAAAAGAAAGGGAAAACATCGTATTTAGATGTTAACTTTTATTCACTCAGTAGTATCTTTATGCTTAAATTGGCACGAGAGCAATGAATCCTAGAACCTGGAAAGAAGCACTCTGATGTGAATACATAAAAAGGGAAATAAGCAGAGCCTGCCTTTCTAGTGTGGGTAAAACAACACTTAGCAAGAGCAGAATGGGCCATTTAAGATATGAGCTGCTATATTGCCATGCCTAGATAAATGTTTGTTAAAAAAACAAGGTGCTTGTGCAGCTATATTAAACTTCTTTATGAGCAGTGTCAGTCACAGGAGTGTCCTTAAGTCAGTGGGACCATTCGTGCACAGGAACCGGAGCCTACTGCCGGGGGATGGAGGTTGGAGTTATTGCTCAGGGTGATGCATTCTGCAAGTGCTGGGACACTTCTTGTTTCTTAAATTAAAAGATTTTTTGACTGTTCTGGAAGGTGACTTGAAGAGTGCTACCACGAAGGGAAGGGCCAGGGCTCTGTAAACTGATCAGTGGCATTTAAACCCGCAGAGCTGTGCAGAATGCTAACGACCGAGGCTGAATAAGATTATGAGTAAGCTCCTCCCACCTACCTGTTTTCCTGCACTTGGATCCCTTGTTCTTTATTGTTTGTCACCTTCTGTCATCAGAGCCCGCGGATGGCGTGCTGTCGGGGGAAGGTCCCGTTCCTGTGGGTAAATACGTGATCAGGTTGCAGGCGTTGCAGAGCTGGGGCTGTTTGTTATCCAAGCTCTGTAAATAATCAGTGATGTTTCATAAATTAATATCAGTGGGTTTTAATTTTTTATCTTCCAGTGAGTGTCACCTTTTTGTGGCATAATGAAACTTCGTTCCTGGGAGAATCTGGCTTCTGGGAAGACTTTCCTAGCCTAGAAAATGACACATGTGCCACTATGGGATAATCAAACAGGCTGTCCGAGCCTGGTGGAGAGCAGTGGGTTAATGAAGAATTTGCAGTTCTCTAAAGTGTAAAACTGAAAATAATACTTGGAAGTCATTCTGGTATTTTTTCTCCTCTCTCTGTGATAACCCAGAGAAGGATTAGTTAGAGCCTCTGTGAGACTCTTCATGGGGTTTAATTTCACTTCAGCGCTAAGACGTTGGGTTTTTTTGTTCCTCTACCCTTCATCCTATAAGCCAGTAATCCTTGCCCCCAGGACTGCCTAAAAATTAGCTTGGTCTCTCATAGACCTGTGTGTTTAGAACCGAATAGACACTATTAGGATTGGCATTTTATTATCTTAGGTTGGTTGTTTTCTTTTGTTCTTCCATCTTGATAGAATATAAGACAAGTTTTAATATAAATTCATGAGGATTTATGTAGGCTCCCTATTGTGAAAGTATGCAATTGCACTCCCTGTTTGGGTTACCACTTTGGTGGAATAAATGGCAGACTTACAGTGAACTCTATTCAGCCTCCCATTTTAATTACTCGAAGGTCCTGGTTTCTTTCTGAATAGATACCCAGCACTGATACTGTTGTGAGAACCACGTCTGTCTGCATTGACCACAGCCGCAGCCCTGGTGCTTTTGCTTCCTCTCGTCTCCAGTCAGCTTGCTGTGTCATCTGAAGTGTGACAGCTATTTGTTTGTTTTCACAAAAGCAGCCCGAATTAGTACCTCTGCAAACGGCCACAGTGGGAAAATGCACAGAAAGATAAGAGGGAGATGAACTTCCCACTCCGGGTTACAAAGCCGGGGGGTGAAGTGGGGCCCCCGAGCGTGCCCTTAGTGCCCCTGTTCTGAGCGGCTGCTGATGAGCTCCTGTTGCTGGAAAATAGGAGTATCCATTTGGGTTTGTGATTTTCAATTCTCTAAGTGCAGCACCTGAGAGAGACCCTACCTCAAAAGGGTAGATCAAAATCTGCCACTTTTCATCCGTTTAAGGGTGTAATATATGTATTAGGATTTTAAATATATGGTAACTGAATTAAATGTCGTATTTTTTCATTGGTGTGTTAGTGCAATTTGCACACAGATATAGGGAAGTTAGGTATTTTGTTGCTTGCAGAAAAAAGAGAACAATCTTTACATTTTTTACGATGGTAGAAGGCAGCATTTAATTAAAAAAAAAAGAAAAAAGAAAGCATAAGTGATATATCCTAGTATGAAACAAAACATGATGTAGAAACCAGAAAGGGCAATGTCTCAGGCATTGAATGGTTATTGTTTGGCTTAAGATTGCAGTCCAAAAAACCAGCTGTGTAACATGCACATCTTTATTTCACACTAATGCTGTCAATATAATTTGGAGTTCTTCATCCTGAGAAAATTATGGGGAATATTTGAGTACACAAAGCTGAAAAAGCAAAGGCTGTCCCATTCATTAAATAAAGTGCTTTGATCCTAGCAGTGTAAACTGTTAAAATCTGTTCTTTGCTAGTCCTGCTAACCAAAATTTGGATTGTGAACTGATGTTGTGCAGCAATTGAACACCATAATTTAATCAGTTTAATTTGTTGTTGCTGTTGAATGTGGCCCTCTGTAAATAGAATACAAATTTATGGTTTTTCTATCTTTTATGTCCTTCCAGTCAACCCATCTGTTCCTCTTTGGTGAAGGATTCAGGCTTTGCTCTTCAAGCATTTTAAGAGCCAGGGATTTTCTATTTTGTGTGATATAGGAGAGGGGTGCGCAGGCAGAGCTTGGAGAGAGTGCCGTGCGTTCACCGAGTCCTGTCTCTCCACTTACTAAAATTAAATATACAATTTGAAGTTAGCTCCTTAAATTAGCGTAGGTTAATGGATGAAAAGTAAAATCAAAGGGTTTTTTTTTTTTAATGCATGTTTTTCTAATGTTGGAGGCTTTTGGAGGTTTTTTTGTTCTGTTCTTTTTGTATGAATGGTATCTCCCTCACAGGTGAGACAAACTGTATTTAACTATTATTGTTTATCCTCATGGCCAGTCTTGTTTGTTTACATGACTTAAGAAGCATCCTGCTTACGGTCTCTGGCGGAAGTGCTGGAGTCTGACGGTGCTGAGGAATCCTCTGCAGTGACTTTTAGGAAGGAAAATAACATCACTGTGTATACGTCGGAGGGTGGTGGTGAATTCCTTTTAACATCTTGTAAACTCGTTGGACAAGTGCTTATGAAGCGTGCCACATTGGCAACCTTGGAATTGGGAAGTTACTGAAAGGTCTCGTTTCAGTTTGTTCTTGGTTGGAAAGTAGGAAACCAATTCTTCCACTCGTCCCTCAGAAAAGTGTATGTTAGTGGAGCGTTGTACTTCATAGCACACTGCTAAAGAATTGGTTCTTAAGGTGTTTGAAATCTTTTTGCTTAAGGCTCAAACACTATGATATGAGACATTAAAAGGTTTCTTGCATGACCTATTTTATATTATCATGTATTTCTGAAAAATAGCATTCTAACATCAGACTTATTTACTTGCCATGATTTTTTTTTCATTCCTCAAAATACTAGTGACGTTTAAATAGCTTTTCAATCTGATGCATTCATAGAAGTCTTTCTTACATGATGGATATATTAAATGTTATTACAGTAAATAGATCACTTATTTGTAATGGATAGGTAATTTCATCTGCCCAGAGTTTAGATGGTGATATAAGACTTAATTTATGAAAGAAAAAGCAAAGGGGCAGATTTTCTTCGTTTCAATCTTTGTGACAATAGCGCACGGCACGCGTGAGTTGCATCGCGTTCTGTAATGAAATGTCTTCTGTGTGCGACAGTTCAGCCCCGGTTACAGCCTGTCCTCATTACTCGGTTTCCACTCAAAAGGAAGCACAGTACGAACTGGGATAGAAGGAGAATGCAGAGTTTCTACCACCAACATTTTCAAAAGCAATTGGAATCTGTACAACTTCAAGGGATCTGAGAACCAGTATCCCTCAGACTCTCATTTCCACTTATCTTTGGGAAGGAAATTTATTTGCTGAAGACTGCAGTGCTTGCAGTAACAGGCCTCCTAGGCAGTAGGAGTAATTGTCCTAAAAGCGCTCTGGCTGGGCAAATAAAGGAGGCAGAAAATAGTAACATTGGTCTTATTTCCCAAGACATAGTTCATGGCTCATTACTAGTTGCAGTGATGTTAGTGGGTATCGCATGCTGCAGAGGAAACAAGCAGAAGCTGCCTGTCATGACTTTGTAATTGTGTTAGTAGATATAGTGGGGGGAAAAAAAGAGATAAGGAAAAAGAAAGAGTAGGTTTAGCTACGTATTATTTTGTACATCATCTTAACTGTGCTGTGTCTGCTTGCTTAAGATGAACTCTGTGCGTATTTGCTAAAATGTTGTCAAATTAGCCCACCCGTTTCTAAGGTTGCTAAATGCCCATCAAGGAACAGAGGGATGCATTGAAGCTATTTTAATTAGCAAAGTGTGATTTAAAGATTGCTAAAATCAAAAAGAGCTTATTCATTTTTCATCAATAATCATTTTCCTTAATATTTCATCAAAACCTGCTGATTTGGAGACCACCTTCTGGGCTTTGATTCATTATGACTGCAGACATAATTTAATTTTTCCCCCTTTTCTCGTTCTCCGATATGCTCTTTCATCTTTGAGACATTGTTAAGATGTTTCTAACGTTCACAGATTGCTAATTGATCCAACTTTTTTAAAACTGTACTTAAGACAGAGGCTTCTCTTCTGTGGAAGCAATTCTCCATGCATTTGCTTTTACTAATGTTTTTTTCAATCTCTGAATCTGATAAAGTATAAATCCTCAAATAGATATTCTGAAAATTGAGAACATGTATGGTTTAATATATGGCAAGTGAGGCAAAAATATTAGAGAGGTGATAGAGGGAAATGAAGAGAATTGGCACAGTCAGTAAGGTTGCACAGTCTCTAAGCCAGGCCTTCATAGTTCATCTAAAACTAACGTGGAATTGCAGCAGTGCTGTAAGTAATGTTTTTATCTAAATCTTTGGGGGATCATGAAAAAAGCAATTATGGGAATTTATGCAATGGCATTTTGTGAAAGGATGTACAATTAAAAGAAATTGCTCCTTTCACTTTAGGAGGGCTGTTCGTCTAAGTTTTGTCTACATTATCATACTCTGGTAATTTCTAGTCCCAAAATGCGTTTGTGTTACTGTTTTAAGCTGAAATTCATAATCTGTTTCTCCTTGGAAGGTCTCCCTGTGGAGCAGCATCCGGGAAACCTTCCGTTCATTTCCTGCGTTACAGCATCCAGGGGCTGGTTCCTCAGCATCAGCAGAACCCAGGGGGTTGAAGCAGTCCCAGTGCCGTGGGCTGTACCCTGGCCCTTTGCTGTGGGTGACTGAAAACAGTCACAATCTTCATTTTCCTGTGCTCATCTCTCGGCCGAAAAGTGTGCCACACTCGGTGGATGCAGCTGGTGTCTGCTCTGTGCGTGCACTGTGATTCAGGGCAGGGGCACCTTTTTCTTTGCTTATTTGTAGCCATTGAATCACAGAACCACAGAACATCAGGGATGGGAAGGGACCTCGAAGGATCGTCCAGTCCAACCCCCTGCCGGAGCAGGAACACCGGGATCAGATCACCCCTCATCTTGTTGAGATGGTCAGAGCTAAGTTGTTGTTTGTCTGCTTAAACCGCATTGGACACTTCATGCAAACTGAATTTCATCAGCTTTCGTTAGTCGTGCTGTTCTGATGTACTGAAAATTGCTGCACCTTAAGATGTCAGAATTTTAAGGAAAAAAAAACTGGGATACCATTCAGTGCCAGGAATAATCCTACTTTATTGGAGCTCATGCTTATGTTTTTTACTGTTCCTTCTCAGCCTCCAGTGCCTTCATCACCCATGTAGCGTGTCCTATGTGGGTGTGTGCTCACGTTCCGTAGAGCACAGACACACCTGCAGAATGGGGTGCAGATGCATCAGTGTGTTTAGCTGTGGCAGACTTTTTATATGTGTTTGTTTATGTCTGTCTGTATATATTCATATAAAAAAATCTTCTCTAAAAACTTCTCCGCTCCAGAGGAAGTGACCTCCAGAGCTCATCTAGTCCAGCCCCTGCTCAGAGCAGTTCTGATCGGATCAGGTTGCTCTGGGCTGCAGCTGTATCCTGAATATCTCTGAGGACAGAGATTTCATACAGCTCCCTGGATGCCTGTGCTAGTATTTGACCAGCTTCATGCTATCAAAAAAAAAAAAAGCAAAAAGAAAAAGCTTCTCATATCAGAATTTCCTGTCCTCCTGTTTGTGTCCATCTTCTCTCATCCCATTGATGTGCAGCTCTGAGAAGAGTCTGGTGTGTGCATTTAAACAAAAAATAAAAAAAAGAAACGAGAAAAACTTAATCACTTTGCATAAGATTTGGAATATGAAAAAACAGATTCAAATTTTTCAGGCATCAAGAGAAATTTTTAAAGTAATAAGGATTACCACTGGACTTTTCCTAGGATGATTGCCAACGTTGGCTTTTTTCTTGGATCACCTATTGTATTTCCACATTTCAGGGGTGCACTTAGGTATAGAGCTTGTTTCTCACCAGTTATTTTGAATACACATGTTGTCTTTCTCTCCACTATGCTATTCAAAACTTGAAGAAAAAGTTTGAGGACAAAGTATAATTCTTCATTCCTCTTGCAATATAGGAAGCTGCCTTTTCTCCTTTGTTTTACGTTCTGTATTGCGCATGCAGCATTCAGCTTCACCAAAAATTATGCATCTGAAAGTACATTAAAAAATGACTCGGAGTTGTGCGTGCTGTTGGATTGCTGTGCTCCTTGTGCTGAGATCCTTAGTTCTTGCTTCTCAGTCAGTCTCCTGCTGCCAGTGGGGAATTGTGTTTCTCTCCTGCGTGGAGAGGATCGCTGCCCGTGGGACCTGCTGCTCTGACAGCCTCTCTTCTGCTGAAAGATTTTCAGTATTTTCCTTTCAATGCTGAGGTTCTGCAGTTCATCTGCACAATTTCCTGGACAAAAAGAGATTATAACTCCCACAGAAATGATACTGTGTGTGCAGAGAATTGTGAAACAAAGGCTTCCAAGCGTTTCTCCAAGCTCTGCTCACCTGTGTTTGTTCAGGAGCTGCAATCTGCAGATGGCGAGAGCTGTGGCATTGCAGGAACGGAGAGATGCAGGTGCCTCCTGCAGAGCTGAAGGGCTGCACCGGAGGAGAGGGAGGGGGAAAAAAGCAACTGTCCTGTGGAGATCAGGAGTGCTGCAGGATGGGGACCACTGCCTGCTGAGCTTGCTGTGACAGGAGAGCCAGCTATGCTCTCACCCTTGGGGAAGAAGGGAAAAGAAAGGAAAAGAAAGGAAAAGAAAGGAAAATAAAGGAAAGGAAAAGAAAGGAAAAGAAAGGAAAAGAAAGGAAAAGAAAGGAAAAGAAAGGAAAAGAAAGGAAAAGAAAGGAAAAGAAAGGAAAAGAAAGGAAAAGAAAGGAAAAGAAAGGAAAAGAAAGGAAAAGAAAGGAAAAGAAAGGAAAAGAAAGGAAAAGAAAGGAAAAGAAAGGAAAAGAAAGGAAAAGAAAGGAAAAGAAAGGAAAAGAAAGGAAAAGAAAGGAAAAGAAAGGAAAAGAAAGGAAAGGAAAAGAAAGGAAAGGAAAAGAAAGGAAAGGAAAAGAAAGGAAAGGAAAGGAAAAGAAAAGAAAAGAAAAGAAAAGAAAAGAAAAGAAAAGAAAAGAAAAGAAAAGAAAAGAAAAGAAAAGAAAAGAAAAGAAAAGAAAATCACCTGCCATCTTCGTATGCACAGATGAGGCATAAGATGGTCTACACAGGGTTGTCTTTTGTCTAGGTAGTATGTTTGCAAGGACCCTAAAGAAGTTCGTAACCTTTAATGGGGACTTGCAGTCACTATAACGACCCCTTCGCTCGGTGGCCAGTCCCCTCGCCACTCCTGCACTGACAGCAGCCCCCTGTGCAGTGGAACCTGCTGCTGGGTAATTGCTCATAAACCAGGGCCAGGGAGTGGAGACAAGCCAGGAGAGTCTGGAAGGAGAATTTAAGTGACAAGGGTAATTACCTGAGCTGGAACGTGGCCAGGGCACCGAGCTTAACACCTGGATGCTTGTGAGAAGCAATATGTGGTGATATTCTTCCAGAAACTGTTTTCTACTGAGTTACAGAAAAAACCTTGTTAGTCGCTTGGTCGGGCTGCCTCTGTACATGGGGTTGATTCCCGCTGTGGTTTGTTCCATCACTGATGTAGTGCACATTCAGTCACCTTGAAATGGGATTTGTCCACCAGCCTGAGGTGGAGAGATACCCTCCTCTTTTTATTTTATAGCTCTTGTTTGAGAAAGCAATTGCCTGGTGTTTAACCTGAATTTTTATTTTATCACCTCCATGTTCTCTTGAATGCACTAGGATCCAGGGCAGAAAGACATGAAGTGTCTGAAATTCCCAGCACCTGTCTGAGGGTGTCCCTTGAGATCGTAAGGAAAGAGGAAAAAATAATTTTGATGAGTGTTCCTCATTGACAAACCAGGGTAAACTAGCTGCTGCTGAGGTCTCTGTTGTGGTGTTCAGACTGCTGCAAAGACAAAAGCTAGCTCAGATATCACCACCACACACCACAGAAGAAACAAATCCCTACCATCTTCCTTTTCTCTGTTTGCAGACAAATGCAACATCTTTCCTGTTGTGAACTTGGTTTAATCATGTTTTTCATCTTTCACCCCCTTAGTTCATTTTACTCCATCTCCAGTCCGTTTTTGTTCTCTGTGCAGAGCACAGCAGTACGGTTTGGAGGAACTCACATCCTCCAGCATTCTGCCTGAGCTACTCAAACCTGCTCCTCGCTGAGCAGATACGGAGAACAGAGCTGCATCCTCCTTCCAGTCATACAAGAACTTTGAAAAGTATTTTTCAGTTTATTCTCAGTGAGATATTTATCTCATCTTAAACTCCCCCATACTTTCATCTGAAGATGTCTAGCTCTTGAATACCCATCTCTCTAATAGGAGGATAAATAGATTTTGGTTTGCTCTTGACNACTAGGATCCAGGGCAGAAAGACATGAAGTGTCTGAAATTCCCAGCACCTGTCTGAGGGTGTCCCTTGAGATCGTAAGGAAAGAGGAAAAAAATAATTTTGATGAGTGTTCCTCATTGACAAACCAGGGTAAACTAGCTGCTGCTGAGGTCTCTGTTGTGGTGTTCAGACTGCTGCAAAGACAAAAGCTAGCTCAGATATCACCACCACACACCACAGAAGAAACAAATCCCTACCATTTTCCTTTCCTTCTCTGTTTGTAGACAAATGCAACATCTTTCCTGTTGTGAACTTGGTTTAATCATGTTTTTCATCTTTCACCCCCTTAGTTCATTGCTCCATCTCCAGTCCGTTTTTGTTCTCTGTGCAGAGCACAGCAGTACGGTTTGGAGGAACTCACATCCTCCAGCATTCCTCCTGAGCTACTCAAACCTGCTCCTCACTGAGCAGATACGGAGAACAGAGCTGCATCCTCCTTCCAGTCATACAAGAACTTTGAAAAGTATTTTTCAGTTTATTCTCAGTGAGATATTTATCTCATCTTAAACTCCCCCATACTTTCATCTGAAGATGTCTAGCTCTTGAATACCCACCTCTCTAATAGGAGGAGAAATAGATTTTGGTTTGCTCTTGACCTTGTTTGTGGTGGGAGTTTTTCACTTGCAGGAGACCTCTCTCATTCCACAGGGCTGTGCACAGACTGTCCTGATTTCACATTGTGTCTGTGCTGCCTGAGCAGCTCCTCAGACAGGTGTGCAGGGGGTTGTGTCCGTTTGGTCGTGTGAGACCGAACATGGACATGAGAAGGAAAATGTTCTTTTCTGCAGGCTGGGCTCAGTCCCAGTGTCTGTGGCTGCAGTGTTTGTATTCCTTACGGACAGGCACTGGAAAGGACTTCTGCACATTCGGCGTCTGGTGACGCAATCTCGACACATTTAAGCTACGCCGTTTAAGAGATGATTTTTATCTTTGGTTGCTATTTCTTTTTACAGTTCATAGCATAGCCATCGTTAATGTTGCACTGATACTCATTATAAAAGAGAATCATATTGTAATGATAGAGGGAGATGTTGCTACTTGCGTGTGATTTCAAACCTGTGCACCCAGATAAACCGTGCTGGCGTGCAGGGAATAGAAGGAGCTGAGAGAAGTTGAAAATCACATTGAGCAGAGGAAGGCAATTTCATAGAGTAAATAAACAAGATATTAGGAAGGATGACATGAGGGAAGTGGTTGATGCGAGAGGAACATTTCGAAATAGGAGGAAATGAAAGTTCAGAGCATCAGTCTGAGGACTGAAGAGTGAGGATGATGTTGTGTGTCCAAGGCAAGAAGAGCTCCCGGACTGGGACCTGGAGATTACAGAGACTGGGATCAGGATAGTTACAGGGGGAAAAGAAAGATAATTGCATTTCAGCAGTCCTTAATCTGTGTCAGTAAGCTCCTTGGCTATGATATAATTCACACAATTCACCAGAATACAACCAATTAAATCCTGCTGTAATACTTTTTCCCCCGTATGAGCTTTCCTCCCAGGATTCACCTGAGATTAGGGAAAGACATCTGAGCTCTTTCATTCTCTCCCTGCAATTCAGCAGCACTGCAGATACAGAAATGAAGCCTTGACTGCTGCATCCCATCATCTACATTCAGCTGCTCTTCCCTTTCGTATCACATCAGAGCAATTCAAACAGGCATGAAACAGCAGGAGCTGCGATGTAGGTGTTTAGGTTCTTGCTGCTCGGTCACATTACTATCTCGCTGTATCTGCACGGGTGTTGCAAACTTGATTAAAAAAATTAATGATGAGAAACAAAGGCCTGAGCAAAGAGAACAAAAGGAAAAAGTGAAGAGAGCGTGGAAGAAGTTTATAGCGTGCAAGTCATCCAATTATCCCTCGGAGCCCAAATCCCTTGTCTGATTGCCTAAATTGATCCTTCAGGACGGAATGGATTAAATGAAGTGGCAGGGCTGTGGAAGGCAGCCGGTGGGAGGCATTTTGTGAACAGGCTTGCGTGAACAGCGAATAGAGTTTCTGTTTGCTTCTGTTTATCTGGGCCTTCTGTTATCAAAAGAGTAGCAAAGAAGGAAAAATACGAGGGCTTTTGATTAGAAAATAGTCCCTTTGGCTCAGAGTTGAGGCACTGGGGGGTGCTGGAAAGCCTATCCTGATGCTTTTTATGCTGTGCTAGTCTGTGTGGTGCAGCTCTCTCTGGGATCATAAACTCTCACTTTGCACTAGATGAAGTTCATTTTAAAAACGAAGGGAAAATAAAAACTTCTTTAAAATATCTCGCTGCAAAATCACTAGACACTGGAGAATGTCAGGATTGAGCTGGCGTTAAAAGGAGAGCAAGCTGCAGCCACAGTGTTGTCTCCCAGCAGTTGCGTGTGCCCAGCTCGCAGCAGAGGAATGGAGACTGTCAGGCTTAATGTACCTTAAAGGACTTCTGTTTAATGCATTCCTCTGCATATGTGCCAGATAAGGGAGAGGCCTGTCTGATAGTCTAGTAACTCATCCTGTCATGCAAAAAATCTCCTGCAATTATCCCCTTCTAGACAACATCACCCCCTGCCCCCGAGATGAGAGAGGGGGAATATTAGGAAAGAAAAAAGCATCTCCTGTAAAAGCGTCTGGAAAGCAGAGATCAATCTTCTTCCAGTTTTGTTTCCTGTTGGCTAAAACCTTCAGTTTTGCCCTGGGAAAGAGGACTTTCAGAACACGAGCAAATCCTCAAGCAGTGATGCTATCTTTCTTTTATTTATACAGCACCATGGAGTGTGGTACAGCACTACAGAATTTACAGTAAGATCAGGTCGTCTCCCGTAAAAATCTTGCAGTTGTTATGTGAAATGTTAAGATGTAGGACAGCACTAGAAGGAAAAGAGGCTACAGAAATGTTAGATGGTTCATTTGGGTGTCCTCAGGTGCCATCCAGCTAAGAAATTAATTTCCTGAGAGAGACCTGCAGGAGAATGGAAACATTATCTGAATTGGAAAAAAAAATGCTTTCTGAGCAGTCCTAAAGCTGACCTATACCTGCTTACACCTTCCCTACTTATACCTCAAATTTTAGTTCAGAATAATAGTTTTTAAAATTCCTACTCAGTCATTTCATCAAAACGTTTTTCCAAGCCTGCTCTGTGGTGAACGCTGAAGTGATTCCTGCAGTCGTATCGTTCTGACGGAGTAATTGATGCATTTTGACAGGCTGAATGTACAATGGATTAAATTTGCTTCTCAATATATATATATGATGATTAACATAACTAGGTCTTACGTGTACTCATCAAGGGAAAAAAATGCCCCAAGGAGAATATTATTTGATGGTTCAATGAACTGAACTTTGATGCTGCACTTAGTCTGTTGATAGCATTACGGTAGTGATGATGGTTTATGGATCTAGCTGTCAAATTAGAAAATTTCACTGAGTTAGAGAGAAAACTTGGTGAAATGTAGCAAATTTAAAGAAATGCCAGTGACGTGTTTGGAACCAGAATTCTCCTGGAGGATGAATGGGTAGCTCTGAACTACTCTGGTTTAATGTGGTTCAATCAGACCGAAATCTGCGGGGATGTGTTCTAGCCAAAGCCACAGAGGTTCCACAAAAAAGCAACCCAAAGCTTTAAAAAGGAGGTTATTCATGCCTAAATTAGAAAGCCAAGCTATCTATATAGTCAAAGGAGAGGACTAGTGTCCTCAGGAGGGCAATTCAGAGCATCCAAGTGAGATAGCTTTAGGCAGGGTTGTAAATGCTCCCTACCATACATATTAATCCTGCCCTGAGGTCATTTAGTCAGCAAGTTGATATGAATTCATTAAGCCCAAAGTCAGCAAGCTTCCTCTCTGTGCATGGTGCAAATGGAAGTCCATTCACGAAGGCTTGGCCACCTGTAGCTCTCCGGGGACAGTCTGTTTTGCTCTTACGGTGCTGTCTACCCCCGATGCCCCAGGGAATGAGCATTGCCTTTGCATCCAGCTTTACAATATCAGAATGAGGTGTGGAAATGCTGATATTCTCGTAAAATGGAGGCACTGAGGAAGATGTTCACACACAGTTAGGTATTAAGAGAGAGAAATCCATATATAGTGCATAGATGGAGATATCTCCGCAGGGTAAATCAGTGTGCTCTAGGAACATGCCTTTCTCGAATGTCTGTGCAGGTAAAATAGTTTTCATAATGTACCCCCTGAAAATTTAACATGGGACATTATAGTGGGGATCTGCCACAGGCCACCCAGACAGGAACACCAAGAGGATGAGACCCTCTCTAGACACAGAGGAGCAGCCTCACGCTCACAAGCCCTGGTCCTCATGGGGGACTTCAACCACCCTGATATCTGTTGGAGGGACAGAGTCTGGAATGCGTTGATGGTAACTGGAATGTATTGATGGTAACTGGAATGCATTGATGGTAACTGGAATGCATTGATGGTAACTGGAATGCATTGATGGTAACTGGAATGCATTGATGGTAACTGGAATGCATTGATGGTAACTGGAATGCATTGATGGTAACTGGAATGCATTGATGGTAACTGGAATGCATTGATGGTAACTGGAATGCATTGATGGTAACTGGAATGCATTGATGGTAACTGGAATGCATTGATGGTAACTGGAATGCATTGATGGTAACTGGAATGCATTGATGGTAACTGGAATGCATTGATGGTAACTGGAATGCATTGATGGTAACTGGAATGCATTGATGGTAACTGGAATGCATTGATGGTAACTGGAATGCATTGATGGTAACTGGAATGTATTGATGGTAACTGGAATGCGTTGATGGTAACTTCCCTCTGCAGGTGATAGAGGAGCCGACCAGGAGAGGGGCTGTGCTGGACCTTGTTCCCACCAACAAGGAAGGGCTGGTGGGGAGTGTGAAGCTGAAGGGCAGCCTGGGCTGCAGTGACCAGGGAACGGTGGAGTCCAAGATCCTCAGGGCAGTGAGGAGGGTGCACAGCAAACTCACTATCCTGGTCTCCAGGAGGGTATTTCCTATGGAAATTTCCTGTTTATTTGTGTAACTAAAATGACACTTAGATTTCCATGTTTAGGCATCTGAGTTGCTGATGCTCACCAAGTGACTTTTAGCTACAGTTACAGCAGTCTGCAGTGAAAAGTTAAATCTGGTTTGTCAATGTGCAAGATCAGGATTAAAGTCACTGTGGCTGCCTGTCCTTTCCTGCTCGTTAGGTCATTCTCTGTCCTCATTCCTGTGCATAAGGCAAAGTGTTACATCTGGATATGAGGGTGTCGGGATGGCTACTGTGTGCCCTCAAATACTCAAATACCTTCAGTGTTACAGCATTTACATGTGTGTAGATGCTAAATGTTTATATTTCAAACACACACTATCTAAAATATTTCATTGAGAGGATTTTAATCATCAGGTATTTGGACCTTCCATTTACCTCTTTCCCTTCATTATTTGGAAAAGGAATTTAAGTTCATAACGTCCCTCGTAAGCTGTTTTCTGCAAGAAGAAAAGCAGCGAAGGTTCAACTCGTTTGATTTGGCCAGTTTTAGAATGTTTCTGGGCTTGTGTTCTTCTGGAGACTCAGAGCTGGTTAACTAAACACAACCTGTTTCATGAAATTGAAAGCTTATTTCTTCTGTTAAGGTGACTTAAATGCATGAAGCTCTGTTGTATCTTACCACCTACTTCTTTTTGATGGCTATTTAAATATAATGGAGATGTAGATCAGATTACCAAAGTGGTAATTAACTGTTTTTTGTTTTGTTGGGGGTTTTTTCATAAAAGATATTATTTCCATATTGTACTATAAAAGCTGATATGAATTAATTGTTGAATAATGTCTGTTTGTAGCTTTTGAGTAAGCTCTCCTGTGCATCTGCCTGCTCAAACATGAGTCTGAAACACAAAAGGTTGTTTGCAGACATTTCCTCAGCAATTTCGGTTGTGTACTGTAGCCCTAATTTGTGGCTGAACCTCTGAATGGCTGCTAGGTAAGGATTTGCCTCTCAAGGGCAAAATAGCTATCCTATGCAGTTGTCTGCTCCTACGTGTTCCATTAATACCATCTACTCAAGCAAGGTGAGAATCTGTTTTACAAATTTTATAAATTTTATAAACCTGTTTTATAATTTTGAGAATCTAAGACCATAAAAATTTTTGCTTTATGTAGACAATATAGGATATGATAGATTGGGGGAGACATTGTTCAGAGAATAATTTAAAACAGCATATAAGAATTTTGATATCACAGGAACTGTAATATTGCTAAAGAAGTCATGGTATAATGTAGCTGATCCCTTAGAATGTAATGAGAGATTATTTATGATTTGTAATAGAATCCTTCTCACTTGATTATTGTAATTGGCTCTATAAGTAACACTTTTTAAATATTTTATGTTGGCAATGCCAGCATAGCAAAGGACTTAACATGAGAGAAATGCAAATAGATTTTATTTTATTTCATATGCAATAATTATTAATGGAAAATTGGTTCAGAAATTCTTTTCAAAAGGATATACATCTTTTCAAGAGCCGGTCTTTGCTACTATCAAACTCTGAGTGCCACCCTGATATGGTGTAACAGGCTTCTCAAAAGAAGTGATTTGTCTGTTCTTCCTGTTACTAGAGTATGGGGCAAAAACATGAGATTTACAGTGGGAGTTCAAAAGGCGGTTTTGTCTAGTGATAAGAAGGATGAAGCACTGGAAGGAGGTTGCCTGTAGAGATTATGGATTTCCCCAACATCAGAAATCTTTGTGGTCAGGTAGAGCTGGGGCAAACAGGTATAGCTGATTCTCCTCAGAGCAGAAGACTTTCAGGTCCCTTCAGCCAGGGAAAACCATTTGAATTCATTGAACATTTCTGTGTTGACTGTTACATGGCATTGTATAACCTCCCTGGTGGAAAGTTACTGACTTGACTTTGGGGTTTGGGGTTTTTTTTATAAGTACTATTATTTTGGAAGTACTGTATTATTTTTTCTGCTAGCCATGTAGGATTAGGTGATTTTCTTAGGAATATTCACCCCAGTAAAATATTTTTTTTGTCATGCTAACGTACTTGCATACTAAGTTTTGGATAAAGTTTTGCTAGGGCTAAGAGTAAGGGAAAAGGATAGGAGAGCTGTCAGAGATAATAGCATTTATTGCAAAGACCCTTTGTGCTAAATGGTTCAAAATGGAGTTAATCATCTTGACCTTAACATAAACTCAGTATGTTATAGGCAGTTGCAACTTCAGAGCTAATGCTCTGCAAATTCATAAAGAAGTGACTTTGCCAGAGAAGCAAATGTTTAAGTTTTGTATGTCTGAAAAATAAAAGCCATGTCTACTATGTTTAAACTGCTGTTATAATGAATATTTTTAAATAAGTATATTGCTTTGGGTTCTTTAAGAAACACCTCATTATTGCTGCAGTGGTCTTCAGGGTGCTTTTAATCAGAAAATCATGTAAATTGTTAGAATGGTTGGCAGCTAATAGACTTCAAGCTTTGGATGAATTATTTTGTGTTCCTACGTGTAATAGGCATATTATATCTGAAATCTCTGGTACAAGTGAAACACGTTGAACAGTGATACTTACAGAGTGCTTCACTGCTCTGAAGCATTGCACAGACAATTGTTATTGAAACCTTGTGAGGGATAAGTTGTTATCTGTGTTTCAAGATAAAATATCAGCCCAGCTGAAGAGGTCTAATGCAAATTGCATTGACCAGAGGTGTGTATTGGGGAGGTTTCTTTGTATGCTTATACTCTGCTCTGGATGTTTGCTGTTGGTCACTGTTAGAAGGTACAGAGCAGATGGACCTTGTCTGTGATCTGGTCAGAGGGCTTTTATTTCTTTTAATGTAGAAAAATTAATTCAGAACAAAGAGAAAAAAGTATAAATAAGAAGTCAATGGTTTTGTGAACTTAATCACATACAGAATTTACTGCCTCCTTGGATCTACTTGCAAGCACTTTGCAAAGCAAATAGGAATCATCCAGTTAGATAGAAACATGTTCTGAGCAAGTCACCTGAGCTCTGCCTATAGTAAATCAAAGTCTAATTAGTACAGTCAAAGGGATCTACAGCGTGGTTCACCTCATCCTAAAGCAAATGTTTAAGTAGGTCAGCTAAATGTGTCCTAACAGTCTTCTTTATGTTAATTGGCTGAGTTGTATAAGACAGATATAGATGTCTTTATTTTATTACGTGAAACCCACTCTCTGTCTGGCTCCAGATACTCTCATCNACCTTTCCAGGGATGGAGGTGAGGCTGACCGGTCTATAGTTACCCGGGTCCTCCTTCTTGCCCTTTTTGAAGACTGGTGTGACATTTGCTTTCCTCCAGTCCTCAGGCACCTCCCCTGTTTCCCATGACTTGCCAAAGATGATGGAGAGTGGTCTAGCAATGACTTCTGCCATCTCCCTCAGCACCCATGGGTGCATCCCATCAGGACCCATCGATTTATGGGTGTCCAGATTACTTAACCGCTCCTTAACCCAGCGCAGGCTGTCTACTATTTTCTAGCACCTCACCTGGGGTGGTGGAGGTGAATGGGAATTATGTGATTTATGTACTAGATACGTCTGGGCCAGTATTGTTTGCCACAGTTTTCTGTATTAAACTTCTCCAGCCTCCTTTTCAACTGCTTGCACCCTTCGACTATGCACTATCCTGCATCAGAGAAAGGCTCTGGATTCAAAGATGCCAAAAGTGGGGCATTCAATAATCTAAACCACATTTGAATCTTTTTTCCCTAAATCGGCTGTCAGCATGTTTTGCGGGGGCTGAGTTGGGAACCCGGGGCTGTACACCGCCCCACGTGCAGCCGCTCGCTCTCATCCGGGTGTGTCGCCGTTCCTGCTGCCAGATTGCGCTGGAAGATCAAGCCTCATGTCACACACATATTTTATAGGAGAACATGAGTGGTTTGTGCTGGTTTAGATTAAATTACATTCCATCAATGCTCTAGATTTTATTATCTCCGAAAGACACTTTCAATTCACCTGCCATTTAATCTCTCCTATTCAAGACTGAGAACAAATATTGGATGAAATTATTTTAAACCCACACATTTCAGACATGTTAAACTTAATCTTTCTTGTCCTAGGAAGTCTGAAGTTGTCTTTTTTGTCAATTATCAGCACTGTGGCTTCTGATGGACTTTATTCAGCACTCGTCTCTTTCATTACAGAAAACTAAATCAGAATTGTGGCTTTAGCATGTATTTTCTCTCTTCTTATGCGGTCTTTTTGAGAAATGTGTTACATTTTTAAGTATTCAGATTTTTAATCTTCAATGTAGAATTTGTCTTTAGAACACACTTAAAAGAAACATTTCCTTATGGAACTCCTCAATAAAATAGTAGAATTCAGTAAAATCTGTTAGGTTTCTCATATGTTTATTTACTGTGTAGGAATCATTTTAGCATTCGCTTTGTTTTTGTTTTTTAAATAATGCATCTAACATCAGACAATGTTATTTTTCTTTTTCTTTCATGAGCTTTGTGCATCCACCCACTTCCTTTTTGCCATGATGAATTTCCTTTGTAGTTGATTACAGTGATTTTCTGCTTTGACATCCCTCAGGCTCTGCCTACTAAATCAATATCATCTTTCCGTGAATGTTGTTGTTGTGATCAGCTTTTTTCCCCCATTTAAAGAATACTTTAGAATAAACCCAAGTGAAGATTTTTTATGATGTGTCAATTTACTTGTTCTTCATATGCCAGTGTCTCAGTCCAATCTAAATCAATTGTTGTCTAAAGGTTTCTCATTTTCTACTCTTATAAATTGCTATGGTCCAATTTTTTGTTTCCCAGGCTGGCATTTATCTTTGTCGTGTAGCTGTCCACATTTTGAAGTATACAAATACCATAGACCTCTAATGTTCCCTCATTAAATGTATTTGAGGTGTTGACCAGATTACGGAGCTCATCCATTCCCTGTTAAGACACAGAATGCGTCTCAAGTTCTGTGGAAGAGAGGGAAAAAAAGAATTGTTTGCTTACTCATCTGGGAAACTGCAGTCTGCTGCCAAAGCCAGTTATCATGAGCTTTGATTAGAAATCAGCAAAGACAGCTGCTGAAAAGCATAGCGAGAAAAATTGTGTCTGGTGAGAGGAGAGTTCCTTTGACTTTGGGAGAGCAGAGGGACCTCACCGGGAGAATATGAATATGCATTTCTTTTACTGTGTAGCTGGCTACGGATGTAGATATTCTAGCGTGCAGTGTTTGTTGTTGTCATCACAGTGTCACTGTCTCTCTCAAGACTCTTTATGACTTAAGGGTCCTTTTTTTTTTCTAAATTTAATTTTAGTTATTTGTGTTGCATCCATATGTGTAGGCTTTTAGTATATCAACTTTTGTAGAATGTGCCCATGAATGTGTTTGGCTTTAGCTGAGTGAGTGTGGTTAGTTGCTACACTTCTGAGTGGTTTTGTCCTTGCCATTCCATTTGTCTGGTGGCTTCAAACCTTCAACAACAAATTGTTAATTCAGAATTTCAGAAACTGTACCTAAAAATCTCATTATCCTATGAAGCTTCTTGACTGCAGCAATTTTGGAGGTTCCATTGGTTTTGCAGTTTTTCCAGGTTGCAGAAGGATTTTGTATGCAGATGTGTCAGTTCTGTTCAGAAAGCAAACCTGGGGACGTCACCACCGATGTTAATATCTCTGTGTAGAAGCAGTTCCCACTCCCAGAGCTCTAATGCTCTGCTTCTGTAGACAGCTGAGCTGGCGTGGTGTTTCACAGCCACCTACAAAGAGGAGGGTTTTGTTTCCTTGCCAGTTTCCTCCGTTTCTGATGGTCTGAGCTTCTCCCAGTGCCAGCCTGGGAGCCACAGGGCCGTTTGCTGACCCGGGTCTGTTCATTGACTGGACAGGAAAATCTCTGCCCAAGTTAATTTCCTGCTGAGCTGGTGGCATCACTGCTCTCGTGAAGAGGCTGGTGATCACCAGAGCTGGAACTGGGTGAACGTGCTGTTGGGTTGTGTGCGGAGGTGGGAGAGGGAAGAAGTGGCCATGGAAGGGGACGTGACTGGGTAATTCTGAACACTTGGACTGCGTCACCCTTTCGTGTGAACGGGCAGCTTAGTGCGAATTCGTGTCACGCTGTGCCTGTCCTACCTTAACCTGGGATGGCAGAAAGAGCTTCAAAGTCGGCAGCCAGACCTGGCTTCTTTTTGTCATGTTTCTATTATATTTTTATTTATTTGTTATGTTAATAGCTGGCTATTTAGTAAAATACTGTTTCGAATCCTGTAAATTTCTCTTACATTAAGGGTTTTATAGGTTTTCGGTAGGATTTTAATTCTCTGACATTACCGTAACTGGCAAAACAGCCATTCTGTAAGGCTTGCTTTAGCATTTCAGTCTGAGAAGTCCATACTTAGGGCAACATTTTCCAATTTAGATACTTAAATTTGGTCAGCCATCCATTTTCTGTAATACAGTAAGACTTATTTTCAATTCCATAATATCCATAATTTTGAAACAAGGGGTTTTCTGCACTGAATTAACTCATTTTGATCTTGGTGCCTAAGAGGAGGACTCAGCATTGGAAAATGTTGACCATATGTTATGCAAATATCGCTAGACCAAGATTAATGGACATGGACATGTGTGTATCCCAGGAAGCAACATCAGGTGTTTTTAGCATTTGTGAAAGTGAATGACCTGAAAAGAGGAAATTAAGATGGCATGAGAAGAAATACTGTACTAATCACAAATCTTATGGTATTACAAGTACCTGATACAGTGTGGCAGCAGTAAAATAAAAATACGAGAATGAGCTTTGACAGAATGACTAAAAGAAAGCTGTGAGAAGGATAGAGAGGTTGCTTGGCACTCCAGACTACGAAGGGCAGCCCAAGCTGTCAGTGACCCCAGTGGGAGAAGATATGAAGAAAGGTTTTGGGGCTCCTGAACCTGAGGTGCTCAGGCAGAGCAGATGCTTTAGCTCCTCAGCTGGCTTCTGCTCCGGATCGGCGGTGTCCGTGGTGTAGGTGCACAAAAACAATACTCAGTGGGTGCAGTTGACATGCTTTTCTTTCATTGCAATTGTTCTGTGTCCTTTTCTGTTTGAAGCGATGTTGTTTAGAGAAGAGCAGCAGTAGCTCAAATTCCATTTTTAATTTGGAAGCAATGGGATTAAGTTACCTGGCAGGAATTAAGTGACCAGAGTGTTGACATTTATAATAGTTTATTTTACAGGATTAGACAGATTTCTTTTTCATCTCTTCTGGTTGAAACAATTAAGCACATTCCTTGCATTAACAGAAAAAACAGTAGCTATAGGGAGTGTTTAACCAGCTCTTAGCCTCTTTCATGTTATCCTTTGGTTTTGTAGCTAAGAGGTTATGATCACTTTATAAAGAAACAATTTTTTCAAAAATTGTAAAAATAGCTTTAAAAATTGTGTTTCTGTTCCAAATATTTTGCACTCTGCCTTGCAATGTCATTGGCAAGAGCAAACAAAACAGAAATGCCTCGTATGGTAGTGAACAGAATGGTGTATGGATGCTGCAGCACAGCCATGAATGCAATGCCCATGTATTCTGAAGATGAGACGTAGTGTATCAGCTACAACTGCGAGTCAGGGGGTCCCTCGCTCCAGATAATAAGTTTGTCAAAAAAAATACAAGAGCTTTTGGAGAGGAAAAGATGCTGAGAAACAGAGCAGTGTCTGTACCACGTTGGGTCCCCACATCTTGCTACTGGAACTTCCCTGTGCTCAGGGAATGCTCAGTGAGAGCTAAACTGGCCCTTTTTGGAATGGCTGTGCCTGGACATCGCTGCTGTTTGGTCTGTGGTGTAACATCCATAGGTCAGGCTGCACTGTGCTGGTGTGACTGCACAGCAAATAACTAATCCTGGCTCCTCGCTGCCTGTGGTTACGGTACGGGTGCTGCCCAGGGAGGAGACAAACAGAAGCAAGAGTAGATCCAGAATAAGAGAGAGAGATGGAAAAATATCAGGTAGTTACAATTTTTATCAAAGTTCGCTTAACAGAGGATTAAATAGTGTATTTTGTACTGAAGGATGTGCATATATAAATAGGGATTGTGTGTATTTTGTAATTATGGGGTGTGATTCTGTGATGCATTTTGTTCCTTACAAGGACGTATTAGGCATTAGATAATTATACAGCAGTGATACCAAAACTGGCATTAAAATTGGTGCTTTGAGATTTATACCTTTTCTTTAAAAAGACCTTAAACAGTAAGTCCTTCAGGTGTGTGCAGTGTTTGCTGAGTTGTTAGGCATTAAGATGCCATTGTGCCCCTTCCTGAATCTGCTCCTTTTAAAACCTCGACCCTTGAAAATACTCTGTTCAGCTCATTACTGCAGCAAGCTGTGACACTTAAACAAAACAAAGATAACATTCTTGTATGAACAACAGATCCCAAAAAACGCTTTCTTTCATCCTCTCTTCTGACCATCTGTTTACAGCAGTCACAGGAAGCCAGTCTGTAATCTGTGGTGAAGAGTTTAACATCACATCCATTTTTTGTGACACATACGTGTAGAGTGCTGTCATAGTTTGCATTAGCTCTAAAGGTTGGGTGACTTGCCCTTGACATTTGTCAGATCTACCCAATCCTCTAACACACACACAGAAGGAAGCCTTTTTTTCTGTTTGAAGCTCACATGTGTGTATGTGATTTCACTTCCCTTAAAACCAGCTTCCCCTGTGAACTATTTTAACAGCTGTTTTATGAACTGTTCACGTGTATTTTAGTGATGTTTTCCTATGTAATAAACCTGTTACATATAATGTATATGCACGTTCTTTTCTTTTTGAATATTTTTTGGTCTGAGAAATAGTGTTTTCACAATGATGCCTCAATGCTTTCAGCAGGGCGTCTTCAAACCTAGGGTGATGCTTGAACTGGTGGCTCCTAGATGGTCATTGATCAGATCTTATGAAAAAACTTCCCATGAAATCCTGACGCATACAGCAAGGGGGAGGGAAAATTCTTATACAAAATGAGGTTGCAATAGTTATGTAAAAAAAACTGGGAGAGGCTTGTAATAGTTTCGGTGACAGATAAATGTTGTCTCTGCAGCATTGTTCTCCATAGCATCATCACCTGGGTAACTTCAACCAACCTAACATTAAATACCTCAAATAATGGAATACCCATTCTCCTCCTAAGAAAGTTTTTCCGTACTAAACTGCAGGTGAACCACCTGATTTTTTGCTGCAGGTGACTGTATCTGGCTTATTTTATAAGTCAGCATAAATGCCTGCAAAGCTGCACCAAGGCAAATAAAGTTATTTAGGGGTTCAGTAGTTAGACCTGCACACTCTGTTCAGGTTAGCCTCTTACTGTTTGGGGAGCATCCTTTTAAACCTACGTTGTAAAGAGAGGGAGAGGGAAATATGTTCGTAAATACTCCAGGTGGATTCCAGGCAGTGTGAAGACAGTGTCTTGACCCTGGAGAATGTTCACTTAAAATATCTATTTTTAAACTGTTCCTTTAGCTGCCTCATTTCAAGAATTCTTGGTTTCTGTGATTTAGGTGTTTGTGTAAATTTTATTGATGGACTGCAGTGACCCAGAAATCATTGGGTAGCTGTTGGCTTTTTTATGTACAATCATAGATAAAATAAATGCATTAAATCTTGGGACAAACCTAAGAAATTTCAAGAAGCAAATGCATCAAAAGAAAGAAACTGATTCAATGGTGCTGTGATTTATATATCACCAGTGGGAGTTGGCATGTTCAATAGCATGTAGAAGCATAAGGCTCCTATTGTCAGTGCTAGTATTTGTAGTGTGTTTTTTCCTTTCTAAATTTGCAATCCATAGCTCTAGCAACAAATAAATATAGCAGTTACATTTGCAACACAGCTATTGTGTTTTACATTTGCTAGAAAAGGTTTGTTTTACAATAATGATCAGAAGATGGATTACAGCAGTTTTACGTTGGGGTTAGAAGGAGAACGTGCAGATTTTGCTGTTTACTAAAATGAACCGCTAAGTTTTCTAGACCTGGCATTAGTGTTACGAGTTGCGTTAGGAATTCAGTCTTCAAAGTATGAATGTGATTGTATTTGAAATACTCTGTCCTTTTTTAATATCAATTATCTCAGGAATTCCGTGGTTAACTACAGTTGGCCACAGTTATAAAGCAGGAGCTCCTGTTTATTGGTCAAGTACTATTTTTATGTTTGAACAAAACACCGATTGTTTTACTTTGCTTATCAACAAGCACTACTGTTTGCAGCTAAGGTTACATTTAATAATTAGGTTTTCTAGGGCCAAGAAGTCAACTATATCTTTAATGAGTTCAGTGACATCACTCGGGCTGCTTATGCTCCTTGGCAATAGTCTGCTTTGTGTGAGCAGATCACATTAGCTTTAAGAGGAGTAGCACAGATGCCAAGGTCAGGGCATTGGTAAGTAAGACATCTTTGAGTAAAATAAAGACCTAAAGCTAAAACGACCCAAGGCAAGGGAACAATGAACTGCTGTTTAGCAATATGGCAGCAGCTCTCTTAAGAAGTGGGGTTTTTTCATGTTTAAGTGTTTCCTATGTGTCCTCTCCATGTGAAAGCTGGATGAGGAGCAAGAAGGATCCTGAAGGTCTGGGCTATGAGTGGTAAAAAAAAAAAAATATATATATATATATATATATATACTGATGCCATTGCAGTACTGTCCTTTCTGCCACTTTTTATGTTTGAGCACTCTAAACATGGTGGCAGCTTTAATCTATAAAGTGACTGTCACAGTCAATTGAAAATTTGCAGGAGGAAGACTGACGGTAGATTATTTTTTTTTAATAACCTTGTTGGAAAGACCTACTTTTTTGCAGTTGGTCTGTGGTTTGGCATTGATATACAGAAGTATAGTATGGAAAGACTATTGCTTTCTCTCTACTCAGAAGGTGAAATGGGCAGATTCTTGCCCATTCCTACTTCAGAATATTCCTTTAAACTGTGTTCAGAGGAAGAACGGGACCTTCTTCTTGCCCTGAGTCAGAGAAAAGACCAGGAGAGGACAGAATTAGTACAAAGAAAATGGAAAGGAAGCCAGTGAAACAAGTCCCTTACTGGAGAGAGTGTGAGCCCGTAATGGATGCGACAGCAGGTGGAGAAGATACAAGAAAATGCTGGTGGAAAAGAGTTTGAACTGGAAATAGCCTTCAACCAAAACCGGTGGAATAATACACAGACATTTGTATGAGATGTAAAAATTGCACATCCCATCAGGCTGAGTAACATTCGTCCATGTGTTGTGTACTGTTGGAAATGTTAATTTTTTCACGCCACTTGCCAGCTTGTTCCCATAGATTCAAAACGCAGCCTCCACTGCTGGTGTTAGAAGTAGCTGAGGAATAAACGTGCCCAATTGCTGAAATATGTCAGACAGAAAAGACTCCATACGTAGAACGAGTGGAAGGGGAAGATTGCTTTTCCCTGAAGGGGATTGGCAACAGGAAACTGCCTGTGTGTGTTCCAAGTGTTTGGAAATTTAAAACGTCATATCACGTTTTTTTATGTGATGCATCCATCTCATTGCTAGGGCAAGGTACGTTCAGTGCTGGCGTGCAGAGCTACGAGAGCACCGAAACCCGCAGCAAGACCTGCCAGCTTCAGAGCTCCTTAATGACTAATGTCTGAAAAACAAGGTGCCCAAACGGGAGAGGAGGCTTTCTGTTCAGTTTAGGATTCCTCTGGTGCCCTGAGCTGTGCTTCTGTGCGTGACCGGAGCTGAGCTAATCCAAGCAGCCTGACATTTCCCTGCCTACCCCCATCTGCGTGCGCAGAGCACAGGGAGCGGGTCCTGACTCAGCTGGAGGCTTCGCGCAGCATGTTGCAGCGGCTGCTGAAACAAAAAGGAGCCAAACTCGTCATCTCACACCAGAATTGGTAAGGGCAGCTTTTAGCACATGAGAAATGGGAATTCACTTCTCACCTTTCTGAGGGGCATTCCTCCCCTTACCGCAGCTGTGCCACTGCAGAGCGAAAAATTCCCTGGGCTGCAGGGAGAGACTGGGAACCTGTCCCCGAAGGTTATGGCATTTTCCCAGCTATTTACGCCCTTGCCTTTCTTTTTCCTGTCCAGTGACTCTTTTAGTGCATATTGTATAAACACATCTCTAAATAGCTTAAACTATATCTTTTATTGCGTAAGTCCCAATTATAAAAAGCAACGGGGTGGCAGAACTGAAATGATTTCTCCTGTCATGTAGTGTCATACTCACTTTTTCAAGTGCTGCTGCCTTGTATATTTAGAGAAGCAGCTGCTTTCTAGGGAATGGGTTGGAAGGCTGAAGAGGAAAATGTTTTCCGCTAAGGAGGTTTATAGGAGCTACTTTGCTGTGATTGATTGTGAGAGTCTTAAGTGTCTGAACACCAAAACAAAGGCAGGAAGAAAAAGGTGGGGGAAAGGACAAATCGAGACCTGAGAAAACAAATTGTTCAATAAATACAAGCCATAAGAGCTCCTTTATTCTGTATGCAGCTTGCTCAGGTTTCCATGAGAAAATCTTGCCACATTGCTTTCCAGTAGGAAAAGGCAAAGCACATTTCAGTACTGAAGGGAGAGGCGAGAGTGCTAGATGGGGTACAGCACAAATCCCAACAGGCTGCTGTCCTCTGGCTCAGAGCTTTGATTGTCCCGGTCGCTGTCTTCAGCCACTGCTCCTGCATTAGTCCCCTCTGCCTTCCCGTGCAAAGCTTGCTGCCAGCACCTTCTGCTCCTGCTGAGATGATGCTTTTCTTCTGTGTGAAACGTAAAACGCAATCAGGATCTTAAAACCTAAAAAAAGGAAAACAAACAGCTTTGGGACCTTCTTCTCGTGAATGATCAGCAGTGTTGACCCAAATATGTATCTCTGGTAGTTGCTTCAGTCATTCTCCATGAGCTCTTGGGATGCTTTCCTGAAGGTTTTCCTGCTCAGCATCCTTCTCAGCCAGCCGGGACTCTCCGTGCTCTGTCACCAACCTTGTTCCCGGGAGAAGCACCGCGCACGTCGTGTGCCATGGGATTAGGAAGGAGCTATTGCCGTGCTTTTGGCTGTTAATGTAGTATCCCAAATCCTCGGTTTAGAACTGTAACGACTGGCTTACAGGACACCTTGCTGGTGCCGTTGTATTCAAGTTATACGTCAATGGGATAAATAAGGAGCTGCCCCAGCAGGCAGTGCTGGTGTTTAATCATAGCTCAGTGCTCCTCTGTAGCTTCATACCTCTGTAATGAATGTGTCATCAGACAGAGCTGGTCTCCGATGTTAAATAGTGTGGTGTTAGCACCAGAGGCTTTCTTCAGGGCCTGCTCATGGCTCAGGCTGATGTTTGAACTCCAATCCAGGAATTCCACTGCTGGAGAAACAAACCTCCTACCGCTGTGCAATATGTGCAGCAGCTTTGTGCCAGCCTAGCAGACCGTAAGTGTGAAGCAGCGACGAAATTCAATGAAAACTGAAATGCAGCAGTTTGCTGGGTTTGTTCTGCGTTAGAGTATCAGGAGCTCAGATCTTGGAAACTTGGTGATGGATCATCCTATACTGTGCTGCTGAAAAGCAGCATTAAGAATATTGTTGTTTGCCGACTTTGCAGAAATATGCTGTCAAATAAACCCGTATCTTAGATGAGATAGGCATTGCACTAAAAACCCCACCAAAATGTAGATTAGCATTTGGCTTCCTTCTGGATAGAGTTCGTTCATTAAAAGTGTATCTTTTCCCTCAGAAGTATTCACTGTAGGTTTTATTAGATGCCTTGATCATGGTTCACCACGTTTTGCCTTTCTGTTTCCAGCCAGCCAGATCGTGTGGGCTCTCTGCCGGGTGATCTGGTGCTGAGCTTGATGGATAATCTCAGGAAAGCTGTGAATCACACAGGTTCGAGCGAGGAGAAGTTCAAGCTTTTCCAGACAAGCTGTGTGCCACAAGGCTTCCTGCCTGCATGTAATGCACCAAATGCATTTCTGCAACGGAGGGGAATATCAAAGATGTTTTGAAGGTTGCAAATGGGTTTTATGAGTGAGAATCGTCCTTTTTGTTGCTTCCAAAGATGAAAGTGCTCAATTTTCGCACACATGAAAAAAAAAGACTGTCAGATGTTTTAAATGTAAAAACTGCATAATGTGGTTTTTTGTCATATCTGTGGTTCCCTTGTGGAGGAAAATTTTAATCAGATGGTTTTGTACTTTAAAGATTTTTCATTTGATTTACAACTCGTAGGAGTGGAGTAGCAGTAAGCAATCAGCGAGAATGCCGTGAAGAGGACAAAAGGAAGGTGAAACACAGCGTTAATAATTTAGTTTCAATAACCTTAAAAGGCTTAGCAGTCACTTTTAACCTTGTATCAAAAAAGAGAAAAGTACAAAAAGCAAGCTACTGCAGTGAATCATAAAAAAAGTTCCTTTTAATTCGTTACTCATTTATCCAAGTCCAGATAGAAAGCAGCTGATGCATTTGTTAAACAAAAGGGTCAAAAATACAGCTACCCATCAATTTGCCTTGGTCGTTTTGGAAGGACTGTCTGCAGTTCCTCCTGGGTCAGTAGAGCCATGAAGGAATGGTGACTGTGGCTGTGGAGGGGTAGGAGTGTTGTTAGTATTTCGGACCAGCCAAAGCAGCATTTTGAGCATGCAATGGGGTTTCAGCAGTGCTTAAGCAGGTTGGGCATCGAAATGTTACTGGTCTTGGTGGGAATTATACACCGACTCAAAGCCTCACACACTTTAAAAGAACTTGTAAGCACCTGTGTTCGGGTTTCTTGGCTGCTGGCTTTCAGGGTCTGAATCTGTATCTGGTCTCCTGTAAGCCGGGGGAAGACAAGTGACACCTTCAGAGTGGTGGTGTGGGAGCTTTAAAAGAGGAGTCTAGTTCTGTTTTTGTTAGAAAGGATCAGGACATCATACAAATTCATGCAGCGTTTGTATACGTAGTTCCTCAGCTGAACAGTTGTGCTTCCATGTTTTGAACTTGTACATTTTAAATTTTGCTGCAAATGAGCCACAGGTATTTCAATTTTTGGCACAATACTGTGAAACCACCTTTGTAACTCTCTGTCTTCATGGTGTTAGGCAGTTCATACAACACTGCTGAAACTGAAAGTGTTCCTAAGCAGAGGAATTAAATGCCTGAGATTTGAGTTAGAGAACCCAAACTTTGGGATCTGCTATGATCTAGTTTCATAAAAATGCTCTGACACTTAAATGGTCAGATACCTGGGCTGTGTCATGGATTCTGGAGTATTTTTGTATGCATGTGCCAAATGTGGCATAATAATAATATTTTGTCCGTTATAATTTTTATACATCAAACCTTAAATATCCATTTGTATATCTTCTGTGCAACTCTTCTTTATGCAGACAAGTTTTAAAACCTTAGAGCATTAATTACTCCGCTAGACTTGCTCTTTTTTTTTTTCAGTAAACTTTTTATCATTTGACAGCAAGATGTACTTGCTTTTGTTTTGCCATTTTATGTTAGAGTTGGAAAGATTTTGGAGGTAATTTATTTGTGTTGCAAAACTGACCAGTGATTGACTTGGAGGTATAAAACAAATGCCAGTGAAAGTAGAGTCCCTCCTCCAAAGAGATTACTGATTCATTTGTGTTGGGAAGCACCATGTAGGTGTGGAAAAATAGTAATGAGCACGACGTGCCTGATGATTATATCATTTTCACTGTTGCTCAACCTGATGATTGTAAAGAATCAGGTTTTTTTTTAATATATGAGGTGGTGAAATGGATTATTTCCAGCGTGTGGCATTGTTGATTGGCTAATTACTGTTTACCAGTGCACCAGACTCGTATCTCTGAGAAGCTGAATGAAAAGTGAGGGCAGAAAATTCACATTTCAATCCAGAAAATGGGCAGGTTGCATTGAAAAGAAATAGAGAGATTACAAGCACTGAAACCTCCTCAGATGAAGATGTCTGTGAGTGGGTCACCACCTCAGCAAGTGTTCGTGTTCTGAGCTGCTCCTGGTGTGAGCAGGGAAATGTGCTTGTTCTAGCAGTGGTTTATGAGGGATTAAAGCAAGGTCTTTCTGGTTTGTTTGCATTTTAATGAGAATGTAATCTCTCATTCTGACATCCATATAAACCCCCACACTGTCAGATTTGCAGGGATATACATGAGTTTAACAGCAATGGCAGTTAATTACATTTGGAACATGGTCTGTCTTTGAAAGTATGGACGGGGGGTGGACAAGTCTGAAACCAAAATAGACTGGTATGCCCTAAGTTTCTATTTGAAGTGAACTAATTGAACTAAATTAGTTCTTTTTGTGTTCATGGATAGTCTGTCTCCTCTGATTTTTGTTATTTTTACTAAATTGCTCCTTATTAGAAAGAGCTCTAGTTGAGTCCATGAATTGTTGACAAAAGAGTCTCTTCAACTCTGCCTTGGATTATTTGTGGTATGCTGTTGATCTTTGCAATAATGTTCAATACTTTCAGCTTTTAGAGCAAAAGAGTGAAACTTCTATAAACAGAAAGAAGGGAAATCTGAAGAGATTTTAGGCCAGCTATGCAAAGTCTTTCCATTTCAGTGTTTGTCCAAGACTTTTATTCACAGTAAATGAACAAATAAGCACATAGATATCGAGTTGTTTTTTAAATTTTACTCCCGAGGGCATCTGTGGATACTTTTTGCAAAGTTTCCTCATCGGAGGTATGCATTGTGTTGTAAGACTCCCAGCAGTAAGCAACTTGCTTGTTAAATACTGCGCAAGTGTCTGAATTACAGTCGTGCCTTTACTGTTTCTTCATCTTAGCCTCAGCTCTATTGTTCCTGGAATCTTTGCTAAATTTATTTCCAAGGCACTAACTCGTGGGAGCAGTCCCGTGATCCCAAGCTGAAGGTTTGAAGTGGGCTTTTGTGACGTTTTATTTATGGAGTTCATTTATTGACTTTTCTGTCGTGCTCAGCACCGTAGTGTCTGAACACCTCGCAGACACTAATGCGTCGGGCACCTCAGCACTCAGGGAAGTGTTATTTTATGGATGGGGAGTTGGAGCACTTAAAAACTGTCTGGCACAGGCACGCCGGCACTGTGGCAGAGCCCAGGAAAGAACCTGCGCTAATTCCCACCCCAATACCGTGAGCTAAAGACCATCTTTCCTCTCTAAACAAGGCTGCACTTGTTTTCCGGTGACAAATAGACTGTCAAATAGTTTAAAGGTCTGTCATGGTTGGAAGACCTCAACTGTGATTCCAAAGTGACCCAGGAGCTTGAATTTCCTCTCTGCCGGTGGCACTGCCCCTTGAGTTGCGCGGCTCCATCAAACCCCCGCGGATGCACCGTGATTTCCTCGCAGGTCAGATGAAACTGAAATCTCTGAGTGTTTGGGACATGGAACAGCCCCAGTGAGCTGTGGGTTACCCATAGCTGTTTGTCGATATTTTTATGTGAAATCGTTGCTAACGCTGTGACAGGGTGTGGCTGGAGGGGTGCTCGCGGGACGATGGGGAGCCCAGCCCGCGTTAGGGTGTGAACGCTGCCGCCTGCCCGGGCGCTTCGCCGAGGCTTCCCCATGGCCGGCTCTCAATGTGGGGCAAACTTCTGCATTCCTGGGGTTCTTTCCTTCACAAGGAAATGTAGTCTGGCTGTCAGTCCAGTAGGAAGATGGGGAGAAAAATGTCATCAATTTAATTTCTTCCCTCTTGCTTCCTGAAGGAGAGCAAGGTTTCTTGTTACCTGATCTTAATGTGCTGTAGAGATTGTGTTATACCAGCCTAGATACTGGAGTTATTTGCAAAGAAACATATAATTTTCATGTGCAAAAAAATTAAAAAAAAAATAAAAAAAATAAAAAAAAAAAAAAAAAGAAAGAAAAAAAGAGAAAAGAAAAAGAGGAGGGAGCAACATAATGGCCAAACAAGAAGTCTTTCCATGTGGGAATATCATCAGAATGGGGGAGGGGATGTTGGGAAAATTATTCAGATCTTCCAGGTTTGTTGTAGTTTGGTACATCCGTACAGATGCAATTTACCTTGGAGCGTAAGTGGCTGTCACTGAGCTCCCTGTCCGCGGTGAGGAAATCACCGGTAGAGCTTTAACATGGGAAGGAATTCAGGAGTGTCTTGTTTACATTGCTGCCATTTATAAAATATTTAAAGCAGCTATTCTGCTGAATAAACATTGGAGAGCCTGAAGGATAAGCATATCGCTTAAACTTCTTAAGACTAAACTTTCCAAACCATTTCCTGCCAGAGGGACCCAGCAGTAAAACTGCAAACTCTGTGCTCCGAGATGAGATAGGCGGAATTAGATTAAGCAGCTTACTGTTGACATGTCTATTGATCTGGGTTCAGCGCCGTTTCCTGGCTCTGCTGGCAGTGAGGTTGCTGTAGACAATAACACAGGGGCCTGGGTTATGTGAAACTGGGGGACTCGCAGCGTCAATTACTCCAGGAAGGCAGTGGCACGGGGAGATAAGGTTAAGCCGCTCACAGAGTTTAAGACCGCTGAAACCCAAGCAACAAATTTGCTGTCTAAATTGCTGCTTATAAATTCGACAGTGTTCCATTTATGTTGATTTTTTTTTTCCCCCTCTCCAAAGAGGCATCACCCTGTGTTATTCTGTGCAGGTAGCGGTTGAGTTCTCATTATAAACGTGTGTTGTTTGTCAGTCTTCCCTTCCTATCACCCTTTGGTTAAAAGTCCCTGAGCATCACCTGGACATTTGAATAGAAAATAGTTAACCAGGAGGGAGAAAGGCATGACATGTTACAGAAACTACCCCTAATAAACTAACAGAATTTTCATGGCTGTATTGATTCTGTTGCTGCATTAAAAGAATTATTTTGGGTTTTCTTCCCTTGCTGTCTGGGAACGTGACATTGAGTAACAGCAGCAAAGAGGAAAGAGGTCTGGTCCCCTTGAATTTCTCTTTCAGTCTCCTGTTTTCTTCATAAGCAGTTCTCTCTTACGCCATGTTAGGTTTTTATCTCTCTCAGAGGCCGTTAACAGAATCAGTTGAAAGCAAAATGGTGCTTTTCACATTTAAAGAAACCTGCAGAGAATTGTTTCAGGGGTCTGCTTGTGATGAACTCAACCTCTTTTTTTTTTTTTCTTCCTCTGCAAGAGGGTCATGCAGAAGAGTTTTTCTCCAGGGGGTACCTTTGAAGTGACTTTACAGGTGGCTATCTCAGTTTTATGCCACACGCATCGCCATTGTCTTAAATTCAACCTTCATAAAGAAATTCAGTATTCCCGTAGAAATATGAGCAAAGTTGAATCAGTTACGGAGTTGCGATGGGAGATCTGTGCTGTGAAACTGATGAAAGGAAATATTTTAATAGTGACATTTGAGTTCGTTTATCATGACATTTTAGGGACTTGGTGGAACGTATTTTTATCTTTGAACAATCTCTCAGCAGTCTACCGCTGCTGAAGTGGGGGAGGCACTCCCTCCCCAGGGACCACAATGCCATGAAAGTCCAAAGCGATAGAGCAGCCGGCTGTGATGAGCAGAAGTAGGAGTTCTAGCTGGTATGCGACAAAAATGAAATTAAGTCTCCTTTTATTAATTCGGTTTTTAAATAGCTTGACGTGCTGTAATTAACACTGGCCTGTGCTAAAATTACAACATCTGAGTGTCTGTGTATTGGCTCATACCTTGGTGCTATAGCTGAAGACAGGAATGTTGGAAAGCTAACAGAACATAGCTCAAATATGTTTTAGCATTTCACTGGCATGGTTCTGAGTTTTATTTTAATGAGTTGCTGATTGATGTTATTGTTGGCTTTTGTATAAGGGGCACTAAAGTATTACCGGCAGGTGGGTACTAATAAATACTTTATATTGCTTAAGATTTTAACTACCAATACAAACCCTACTCCAATTATTGCAAGGAGGCTGAACCCACGAAGTCCGATGTCACTGCGATTTATAATTCCATCCTCATCTGATGCTATTGTGCAGGTACATGTGTGATCTTTACGGGGAGTATCCACTTTCAGATGCTGCACTGCCTCATCACAATAGGATATTGTCATTTAGGGATTTAAATTACATCTTTTTATTTTGTTAACTCCTTTAATAAGTGTTTCAAACTGCCACCTTCTGCTCGCTCTTTCTTGCACCTTCTCCACCCTGCAGACTCTCCTTGCAGGCTTGCTAATTCTTCGGGGTTTTCCTGACACCTTCCTGTCCCTCGGTCCTGTAGTTAATCAAGGGAACCAGTGAGCACGCAGGGGTTAGCCTGGAGCGGGATTAATTGGTTTGCTTTGACTTAATTGTGCCCATTGTTGTAGGGGAAATAAGCACATGGTGCGGGAGGCCGGTGCTGCTGATTGCTTGAGAGGCTCAGCTTGCGATGCGCAATGTGGTTGGTGTACAACCCCAGAGTGGCTGCTAGTCCCTAAGAAGCGGTTCTGTCCTTTCCAGCCTAGAAAGACATGAAAATAACAGCTTTAAAGTAGATAACCTTCTACCCTGGGAAGAAAAGTAAAGAGCGAATTAATAATACCCAAAGCAGACGTTGGTTTGCACCGCTAGAAATGTGTTAGTAGTGGGTCGGTTGCAGCACATACGTGCCACTCTCTGGCACATTTGTACATTCCATGGTGTAGCCGTGTAGTAAGAAGGTGCTACAGGAGAGTGACACATTGCTGCACAATTCAGTCCCCTGGGCTTTTAAGGACCAGCACAACTTTATTACAGAGTGCCATTGGCTCTTTTTCCACTAATTTCAGTATGCCATGTTTAAATGCTAAATTCCCAATGAAAGTGAACTCGTGTTACATGCAGATTAGTTGCATTATTTTTTGCTTTGGTTAAAAAGCAAGCTAAGGGGTGCACTTTCTCTTTTCATATCAGAAGTATCTACAATGGTGTCGTTGCAAGATAATAGTAAGGGAAAAAATCCCATGAAATTATTATTTTCTATTATTTAACTTTTTTTTTTCTAGCTAAGTATGAAGGGAATTAAATCTTTTTGGGGTTTTCCAGGTGAAAAACTCCCAAATGGCATCAGGGCTCTCAGCATTCGAAGGAATGAATTGTAAAATCAAAACACTACTTTAGTAAATCACTGGATTTTGTCGAATTCATTCAAAAATGAATTTATAATTTCCTAAATAATGAAAAGAAAGACCCTTGAAATTGTTTACATTTTCTTGTTGTTGGTTTCATGTGACCACAGCTTTAAACTGAAATAAAACCTTTGTCCTCCTCAGTGAGGATAGATCACTGCTTCATTCTGTATGAGGCTGCAAATCCAGTACCGGTTTCCCAGTCTTATAGAAAAATTTGATTTTATTGAATCTATTTGTTTTTAAACCTGTACTCAGGACATTTTACAGCTTATTTTTCCGTTTGAAGCTGAGTTGCTTCTCAAGAGGAGAGTTTGCTATATTCGGAGAACACCGCAGAACACGTGTGACAGTCCTGTTCACGCTAGCTGTGTGACGGGAGCTCTCATGATGGAGTAATTTACAATTTCTTCATTGATAAACCATTCTCTGGACACTTTTTTTATAGCTGCAGAGTTTTGCACTTTGCCACAGAAGAGTACCGCTAAATTCTCTGTGACTTATTTCCCCAATTTCTCCGTGATGCGCTGTGACCTTTCCCAGGGTGGTGTTCCTCTGTAGCAAGGTGAAGAGGAAGAAAAATAAGAATTTGCCCTTTCTGACTAATTGACCAATGTTTTGTCTTAAGGGTAGTGTTACCTTTTTCATGCAGTTGACATTTTTCTGTTCCTTTGTTCTGTTGGATTCTCCAGTACTCTGGAAAATACCATAGCTGCAGTCTAAAGCTTATAAATTAGAAATTCTGAGTCTGCAATCATGTCACTCTGCTTGCAGCTAATACCATTGCTGATGTTGGTTACAATACAAATAACTATCACAGTAATTATTTATTAATTTATTCTCCTGAATGTATTTTAACATTTTCATCTTTAAAGGATGACCTACAGGAGGAGGAGGTGTTTTTCAAACTAAATATAATGAATGAAAAATTATTTTATTATTTGTAGGTGATTCCTTTTATTCTTAAAAGTTAAATGAAATTCAGTGAATAAAAATGAGATAAGCTCTAAGAAAACTTTTTGGTTTCTGTGTTTTCATGAGGAAGAGTTATTTTTGTAAAATGTTCTCAGGAAGATCTGCAAGTTGGATTGCACAAGCAGTTATAGAGTGAGACTCAATGAGGAAATAAAAGAGCTTTGCATTTACTGCTTCCTCGCCCAAGCCATATGTTTTAACATGCATGGGGTTTGTTTTGCTATTTCAGGGCGGATAAGCAGTAAAAGCAAATATTCACATATACGGGCACAGCAGACTCTAAATTCAGCTCTTTCTGAACATAAATTTGCTATCTTGCAAGGAGGAACGGAAGGTTCCCCGTGATGTGACAGAAGCCGCGGTGTGGAAGGCACCATCATCCGCTGGATAGACAGACATTCCCAATCCGTCAGACTTCTCCATGCTCAATTGGAAAAGCTATTAAGCAGTGACTGCGGGGCAGTGTTTTTACTTTTTCCATGTCTTGGCTTGTTTATGTTAAATCAGACTGCAGGAGGTCTGTTGCGTTTCTCTGGCAGTTATTGCAAGGCTTGCTGTGGCAAATTCTATTTATGACACTTTCTGTATCCTAGGTGCAGTGAATCTTGGCAGACAATCTGGAAAATTTCCCATCTTTGTACTTGCAGAATAGAAAATCTCAGTAACGGTGTGACTGTGGTGACTCACTGCACAGGTCCTAAGTTCAGCTACCACAGTAGCCAAAAAATCGAGACACGCTTTAATTGCTGGCATCACATTTGCAGTATTTGCTCGACCACTGGACATAAAATATTAATTTGAAACTCCTCCTGTTTTGGCTGGTGTATGTTCAGATTGAAGATAAAATCCAAGGGCAGCATTTCAGAGGTGTAGGTGCAGCATTTTTTTGCCAGTGAGATGGTTTTGTCTGTTAAGAGGAAATAATCTCACGTGTGTGTACTTTGGAACTGCAGTTGTTCTCACTGATGTGTGCGCTGTCAATCACGCGATTATCTTACACAAATATTGGTGATTACAGAGAAGTTGACTTCTGTTAGGGTTCTGTTAGGGTTCTGCACGAGTGCAAACATGTCAGATACCATCTGTGTGTCCACTGAGTGCTGCTGTTTGTCCCATTGCTAAGTCTCACTTTAGATCCAGTGACCAACGTTTCTTTATACAAAACTGTATCTTCCTGATAAAACCAGAGATCATTCAAACTTTTTGTGAACCAGTTTCATATTCACTCAGAGAATCTTAGCTTCCAAGAACAAATGCAGTTTATTTACAGGGTGAGTAAAACTGACAGTAAATGGTTGAGCTGTGCTGCGTAGCTCTCTTGAGGGACTTTTAGAGTCTTGCGCTTCTTTTCTTTTTAAAATCTGTATTTCATGGTCAAGCAGGGGAAAAATTAATCTGCCTGTTTATGAAACAAACAAAGTTGCGGGCTCCAGACCCTGTACCCTCAGTGAGACTGATGATTATATAGATGGCCATTGAAAGGCTGGTGCATACGACTGCTGGGTGAGTAATAAGACTTCTGCAGGGGTTTCGGTGTCTTGGCTTTTTGCTGGGCTTCTGGTGTGGTTTGATAACTGTGTAGAGCTCGAAGATCCATGGGATAATTGATGCAATGCCCCCAGATATCTGGGAGGGTGCCCAGAGCATCTGCCCGTAAGGCACGGCCCCCAGGCTGAGAGCCCCAGCTCTGGCAATGCCGTGGGCTGCTTTGCCACCTTGCTGTTGGCTTCAGTGCAGTGACAGAGCACACAGATCCGCTCACTTGCTCTGTGGAGGCTGCAGCAGCACGGACTAACCTTTTTCTGGCGTTTCTCTCTTTTTTGTGCCGTATCACATTTCCCAATTCTCATGCAGTTTCCATGTCTGTCATTGGCATGGAAGAGCTGGCAGCTGCTACGTGATGGCAAGGCGAACGTGTCCTTGCTTCCTTGCACTCCTCCTACTCGTGACTCACATTTTTTTTCTAAAGGAGAGTAAAAGGACTTTGAGGACAAAGAATTTCTTTTTGCACTTTGGGAGGCTTTTTCTTTCTCGTGATAAGAACCATCAGAATAACACATGTTGCAGTGGGGGACGTACCTGCTTTTTGGGAACGGCACCTATGGAGCACCATAATTAACGGGTGAGCCTGGAAGCGGTGGGAGAAGACAAAAGAAGTGAAAGAGAGCTTAGGCTTGTACTTGCCAGCTGCTGAGGCTGGTGACTTCGGTAACGAATGCCTGTCATGCCAGAAATGTGAACAGCCTGTGGACGGGGTTTGTTGCCGTTGTAAAGGGACAGCAGAATTAATTAATTTCATGAGGCCTCTAGGCTGCTGTTGACAAAATGTGCTTACACCACAAACTTCGGTTGCGGGTTAAGGCTGAGGTTAGGGGAGGTTTGGAGCACTGATCCCTAGGCTGAAATTACTTTTAACATTTTCTTTAATAGTACAGATACAATAGTTTTGCTTAATTACTCTTTGCTGTCTCAAGCAGTCTTTCCCTTGAGTCACTGAAAGTTTTATTACAGCATCTTAATCTGATTATGAAAATTAATGGACTTGTACCATCTTTTAATTTGCAAGAGTAAAATATCTTTTTTTTTTAAATTTCAGCAAGACTGAAAGTATTTAGTAGAGGAGAGTCATAAATTTGGAAGTAAAATCTTGCAGTGTGAGGTGTTAAGGACAATGTACCAGAAAGCAACGTGTCACTGACCTGGTTCAAATCAGCACAAAATTATTTTTCAGAATATTTCGCAGCTGAAAACATTTAAGTAAAATTTAAGAAATGCACATCTTGAATCCCACAAGAACTGGGAGGATGTATAGAAAAGCACACACATGAGAAAAAGAGGGGAAAAAACCCATGAAATGATCATGAAAGTCTGAAAACACCCATTTTGTTTCCTACCACGAGTGTGTTGTGGCTTGGTTGAAGCAGAACGTATAGAGCGTGTCTTCCCTGTTACCAGGAACTCAGGACAGCCCTGGTTTTAGGACACGGGGAGCATCCACAGTAACTCTGGCTCTCACCTGCGGTGTACCCCGCAGATGGGGGGTACCCCAGCCCCGCAGCAGAGGCAGCACCTCTGTTCCGGGGTCCCACCCTCACCTGCCCATCACGGGGATGGGGTCCCTGGGGGCTGCACCAAAGACACCCTTCTGCTGGCTTTGCTTGAGTTGTGTTGAAGTCCTTCAGGCATGAGCGATCCCTGATGCCATGCTGTGGGTCACCGACGCCAGGGAGACGACGAAAGATGATAAAATGATCGCGGTGGCAGACGGCAGGAATTGTCGCATCTTTTAGCAAAACACACCCACAATTATTTCCTGAGACCACTTCTGCGCTGCAGAGTTTCCTCGTGTGCTTCCTTAGAAAGCTCAGCACAGCATCTGTTCCGTGGTTTTTGTCTTTCTTTGCCTTTTCTAGTGAGTTCCTGATTTTACGTGTTACAGACACATGGGGATGTAGTGGGAGACCAGTTGGATGGGATGAAGAAATGAACCAAGAGAGTTAAACTGTGCAGTCTCTAAGGAATGAGAAGCCATTGGCCGTCTGAATTCTGATAATAGGTATGGTTTAGTCCCAGCTAATTAGAAATACAGCTGGCAGCCAGGAGGAGTGTGGCTACCTATGGAAACCATCACTGTAAAAGACTAAGAGCATATGCTGAATGTAGGTGTGAAATTACTGGGAAATCATCTAAGGAAATAATCTGCAAATAGCACAGGACCTAAAAATGGTAGCAGAAGCACTTCAATTTGTACATGCGTGTTACAGCATTTTTTCATTAATGGGCTCATAGTCACTCCCCATTAGCTGGCAAGGATTGGGACCTGTAAAATTTAGTAAAATATAAATTCATAGAAGAGCAGAACATGTCAGGATGTTGATTCACCTTGCTAGGAAATTAAATTCTCTTAGGGGGAAAAAAAAAAAGGTTGTATTTTCCATCTGTATACGTCAAAAATATTGCTAGATTTTTTTTTAAACCCACTAGGTGAAAGCAATTGCCATTTCTGACAAGTACCATTCGATACTTATGAAGATATTAAAAACAATTTCCTAAGTAAAATCAGAAAATAAACGTTCAAGATGTTTTTTACAGAAATAATATTTTAATTTAAAGTCAAAATGATGGATTTCCTTGCTACCTTTTTTCAGCTTTTCCTGCAAATTGTATGTAAATTAATGCAAATAAGCAGTCCTCACTACTAAGTTGCTTAGAAGTGTAAAACTGCATAAAATTAAGATGCTCAGACAGAGCTGTGCATCTCATTTATGTAAAGAATGTTTAAATTTACATTAGATATTTCAGCTAGAATTGTTGTTGTTTCAGGTCATAAAATGGCTTTTGTGCATTTCAGAGAAAGTGCACAGAAATTTGGTTATCTTCTGAAGACCTGGTAGTGTGTACAGGTGTTGGTCCTGTGCCAGCCAACCTGAAAAAAAAAAAAAAAAATCTAGAAAACAACTATAAGGTCACTGCTGCCATTTTGAACGTCTTCCACAAATGTGTGGACTAAGTTCCGCCAGATTTTGTGACCTATCTGTGTATTCGACACTTCTGCAATAAATAAACCTGAAACCTGGTAGAAAAGAAACCGTGAAAACTGGAACTGCAGCAATGTTGGGTTTAATTCAGACCTGCTTAAAACCTGGCACTACAGCCAGCAGGCTCCCCACCCCACTCTAATGGTGCCATATATCATGAGAAAGGAACATTTTCTTGGTTTTTCAATGAGATACCAGGCTTGAGTAATGCCTGTGGTGCCATAAGGGATTAACGGTGTCTGTGCTATTTATAACTCTGCAAACTAAATTGTAATTTTTTTGTAGAATTACCAGTTTTATTGTGCTGCCAGGACAAATTCAGCAAGTAAGACTCATTAGTATGTAAACCAGAGTTAATTTATCCTGATATCGCTTGTCTTTGGGTAGGTGGCTGTGTGTAAATCGTCTGTTCTGGTTGTTGTTCAGGCTGTTTACGTTTCCTTTGCTGCCTGAGCACAAGGATGAAATATCGACTAAACTCCCTTGGCAGAAGTGCCCCCTCATGCCTCATGGTTGGTGTGGAAAAAACATTTGCTCTTCTTGCAGACCTCCCATCCGATTGAAGGGTGAGAGCTGTACTATGTAGCTGAAGGGCCTAAATTGGGATTTAAAACAAATTTCCGCAGCTCCAGAAACAGGAAACCAAGGTGGATGTGGAAATCCATCCGATGAGCACCTCTGAAATATTGGGAAAAGCACGGAATCTTCCAACGGTTTATCCGATCATGATTGATCTTACGGATTTTTGAAATAATTGATGGTATAGCTTTAGTTCAGTCCTTTAGTGCAAATAATTATTAATCAATATGCACTCAGCTCTTACTTTAGAAGATAATTTTAACACATGATTTATTCTGAACATTTCAATTGAGCTACCTTTACAAGGAGAAAATCAATTGGCTAGTGGTCTAAAGCACTTTAATTATCTGAAGAGCTATGTTCTTTTTTGGGTTTTTTTAATACATTGTCCCTTAGTGATAAAAACCTGCTGCTGCTATCCTCAGAAATACACTAATTCTATATTTCATGTTATTTTGTCTTGGAAGTTTTCAGTTCAATACTGCAGACATACTAGGATTAAACCCTGACTTTGGAAATCAAGTAATATACAAAATGGAGAAAAAATAAGCTTTTTCCACGTGAGAAAAGAATTGGGTTTTTTTTCTGTGAATGTGTCAGCACATCTGTAATTTCTTTGGATGTTTGCTCATTCATAGGAAGCGTAGCGGTGGAAAATCGCAGTTAATTTGAAGGGGTAACGTGATGCCAGAAGTTAGAGGTTTGAAACGTTATAGGACAAAAGGTGAAATAATTAACTCATTTGCAGTGGATATTAGATTCCTGAAATATGCATTAGTCTCTCATTATATTTATATTTACGTATTTTAATATGCCTGTAAATATTACCGTGAGTCTGAAGGAGCATTTGTGCAGTGTCCATACGCATATCAATACAGCTCTTCAGAGAAATTTGCACTTAGGCTGAGGCAGAAGGTTCCACAGCCATCTGTCAAAGGGAAAATCGTTAGAATAAAGGGTGGCGTGTAATTTCACTCATGTCCATGGTATGTTTTGTTTCAACTGTGCCAGTACCAACTCTTCTCTCAGATGCCCTTGAGAGGTTTCAGGGAAACTCGAAGAGTCCGGTTCCCAAACAGACCAAATACCAGGGATTCAGACCGAAATGAGGTTCATCCTGCGGACAGTCCTGTGGCTGCTCCTCGGGTGTGGGGGGGGATGCCCTGGAAGGTTGTGGGTGAGATTTTCCTTCTACAGCAGCAAAAGGAGCTCACGTTCTTGAAATGGCCTGAATTTAATGTTTGGCTTAATATCCATTTTTTATTGCGTTTCTCCCAAATTAGACAATTAATGTATAATCATAAACATCCAGTTTGCTGCTTAATGAGATTATAGTCGTTGTTTCTGAGTTCTTCGGGGTTTCCACAATCCTGCAAGAGATGAATCGGTTTTTCCTTTGGAATAGCACAGGAAATATTTATGAATTTTCATCTGCCAAAAAAGCTGTATAATGCTCAAGGTGGGGAAGTTCCGATTTCAGGGCTGTGTTTTGCTGGAAGCATTCCTTAAGAAGATTCTTAGAGCATGTTAGTCGTGTCCTTGTGAGAGTTTAGAGGAGTCAAACAGCAAGGAGACAGCACTGCAGGCTGAGGACCCAATGACAGAAGCACTCGTACATATGTTTATTTTTAAGTCATTAAGCACTGCGCATATGGAAAACATCATGTCCTTAATTTCTGAGCCTTGATCTTCAACTGTAAGTGTTGCAGAAACGCGGCTTTTGAACGTCATCCTGTTAGGCACCGGGTGCCCTGCTTCTGCCTGAGCGGGTGGGAGATCGGGCTGCTCGGGAGCGGGGGGCAGGTGACTGTTAGCCAGGCAATTAGAAAGGAAGGAGTGGCTTTGCTTTAGGGCATAAAAATGTATTTTACTTGATGTTAATTCCTACCGCTGGCTAAAAGACGGGCTTTGAATGACCTCCCAGAGGACGTCCTGGACGGCAGTGTCGTGGTGGTGGGTGTTTTCCTGGCGGGAGGCTGTGACTGATGAGCACACTTTAAATTCTGGTTTAGATGAGACAGATAGAAGCAATAACAATGTGAATATTAGAATAAATCTTTGTTCGTATCAAGTGGGTGATTAGGGTTTGTCAGTGGCTTGATTTGTGATCAGGGTTTCTGCAGGCGCAGGAGAGGGGTCAGTCTCTAGGTGTCCGTCAGTCGGGGTGCTGTCGCTCCTGCAGGAATCACAGCTCTCTTGTTTTCTTCCCTCTGTGACGGTGCTTGTAATCTGAACTTTTGCCTCAGTATATCTAGCTTAAATTATTACGGAGAATCCTGACCTGGTTTAAATCAGCTGGATTTTTTCTGTTCAGTTAATGGCCTTTTCATTTTTACTCAATTTCCTTTTTGACAACCAGCTTTTAAAAACCTGGTTTTGGAAGCGGTGCTTGTTGTCTGCCTTGTGAGAAAACATAGGTGAAGAAGATGTGTTCATACAGCTAGCAAAGTTTATTAACTCGGCTGTTTTAACTATATCTCATTTTGGGGGTGATTATCTCCATCACTGTCTAACGAGCATAGTAAAGGTGATCTCTCTCAGCTTATTTAGTTCAACTTGCAACAGAAGTGACCGACTCAGGAAGTGTGTTTAGAAAAGTCTGTTCTAACACTAGAACAAAGGACAGGAGCCGGTGATATTACGCTGGTAGGGCTGCCACTGCAGAAGTACAATAGCGAGCACCTCTGACTGCGGAGGAAGTGCCGGAGCACTGGAAAATCTAGTTGGTATGTGTGAGAGATCAAGCGGGTTAACTCCTGGGATCTTTTTCTATCAAGATACTTTCTTGCTTCCGTTCTGTTGCCTGCTGGCTTCAGAGCACAGTGGTATTGAGGCTCTGCAGATTCAAAACCTCTGTCTTTCCATCTGCGCTGTGCTACAGGATAGCTCTCAAATTCAGCAGCCATAAAAGTTGTAGCTGACACGTTAGGTTGCCTTTGTTTGTAGGAATTTTTGTCCTTGTTGAGGCTACAGGCTAAGTAGCTATGCCAGTATCACAGTGATATGAATCTATTGATAATTTTTTTAAAAGAATCTTTGTAGCCATTATTATGGAATTTGGATACAGCTAATTAAGTTGGGATTGGGGACTTAAATTATTCTGTATTGCCCAATTTAGTGTTTTCATCAGTGTTTGAATTCTGCTCTTGAGATGCGTGAGAACAATAGCAAGCTTGGTATTGTAAGGAAAGAGATCATAGTGTCATATTAAGTTGGAAATAGATTAATTTTACTAATCATAAATAGTTGATAATGTACTTTATAAACCATTGCAATTTTCATATTGGAATTAATTTGATTAATTTAGCTCACTGGGTACAAATAAGTATGGACTAAAAATTCATGTACACTTATGTCATATGAAGAAAGGTGCATTAAAACCAGGTCTTGAGAATAAATGATAAAGTTTATGTGTTCAGGTTGTGCAAAGCAAATATAATGACTTTATTGGTACTAACCACAGGCTTAAGCTTTCAGGTTTGAACTCACATAAAACTGACTTAATTTATGAGCTGTGTCATGCTAGTGTTGGATAACTAGCTAGAAGATAAATCTGTACTTATTACAAATCTGTCCGGGTCGATGATGTTGGATATAATTTATGTAGAAAGTCTAGTTTTGTTGTGAGAAAAGGGCAGTTTTACATGTCAACCTTAGATGTGGGAATGGTTATTAATCCTTGATCATTGCATGTATTCTCAGGAATACTTTTGTACTTTGTACTTAGTATTTGAGGAATTTTTTTGTTTTAATTTTATGCTTATTCACAACAAAAGAGTGGTGGTGTGCTAAAGTCTGGAGGTTTCTATTGTTTCTAGCCATTTTCCCTCATCTCTGTTGAGAACTAATTCTGCAATATTCAACCAAAGCGAGTTTCTGGGGGACAGGTCTCAGGTCTTCGTTTAGATCTGAGAAGTTGTCTGGTGATGTTGAGAAAGGAGAAAGGAGCTCACTGTGTCTGGAGATTGTGTAGCATAAAGGCAGATATAAATGGTTCCTTCATGTGGCATTTTGTGGGTACAGGACCAGAGACTCATGGCTTGTTTCAGTCCTTTATTAACTGGATGTGACATGACCCAGTCCCATAACTGATTAGCACGGTATGCTATTCATAAATAACGTACAATTAGCATATGCTAATGATAAGCAATATTAAGCTGGAATGTCAGAGTCCAAGCAGCTTAGACAACATCTGTTTGGGCAAGACATGCAGCACACATTATATCCCTGCTTTAGAGAACACCACTTAACCAAAATTCTTGGTGAACCAAAGTTTGCTCATATTCCCCAGGGCTGTACAGACACTAGTCCGCTCAGCTGAGCACAGTCCCCCTAAAGCTGGCATTTGGGAAGCCAGCTGGCATCTATCTGCTGTATTCTGGGACTGCAAACATGAAACACAGCCTGTTTGGAAGGAGAGGAGTCCAGCGAGCCTTGGAAAAGCTGAGAAAGTCTTTTCCTTTCTGATAAAATAAATGAAATTTTAGCTGAAGGTTTTGATGGTCCCTCATTTGGCTGAGCATGAAGACGGAGGTGTAGGAATGTGTCACTGTGGCATATCTGCAGCTCTCTATACACGATGCATGTCTATGTTGCCTTATAAATTCTGATGTGTGGGAGAAAATAACACAAGAAACCAAGAATACGTTTCTAAAAATAATATTCTGCCAGAATATTAAGTCACTTTTTTGAGAAGACCATAAGCTTCTTTGCACTGATAATTTATTTAAAAAATTTGATAGCACTGCTCCATGCTTGTGGTCCTGTGCGAACTGCCCGTTTTTTGTAGGGTCTGATTTTAAGAGTCACCATTTGTTTCTGATTTAACTCCTCCTTCCTCTCTACTGGTCAGTGTCCAAAGTATTTTTTGTTTGTTCCTAGTGCTCGTGCCATGGTTCTGTGGAATGACAGCTCTTCTGTAGTCCATAAAACAATTCCTTTTATTACCAAGCCTGTTTTTCCCACCATTGCCTTTACTTGAAGAATGAATTTGCTCCATTGTATTAGAGAGAATATTTCCTGACAGCTTTTGAGTACAGATCATTAAAAAATTACCAGTTTGAAATGTTGACTTTTGTCTCTTTCTTTGTCTCCTTCTGTCTCAAAAATAGCTTATCACACCTTTCAACTTTCTAAATAATTAAATCTTGAACACTCATGCATATTCTGTGTTGGATAGAACAGGCTGTAATTAAGCAGAGTTATTAATGATTTTGTTGTTGATAAATTTGGGCCCAAATCTGCTCTTGCAGGTATCAGTTGACTTTATTGGTCTGATCTTTCTCCATAGAGAAAACTCTTGTAAAACTGTAGAGAGTACAAAACTGGACCAAAAATCATGTTTGTGATATGAATAGCAGGAGATTTATGGTGTCTCTAACTGCCCATTTCTTACAGTTATCAGCTGCTGTTCTGTAAATTATGAGATAGACACGTACTTTGTTGTCACCTAAGAATTGTTGGTGATTTAAGAAATTAATTATATTTATTCTCGTGGAATAAACCGGGAACATTGTGCACTCTGGAGTATGTCCAAGTCCAAGCCATGCTGACAGCAAGACCCAAGTTCTGTTTAGGAACTGTCTCTTGAGCAGAGGATATTTTAGGATGTTATCAGAAAAGGGGCTCACCGTTTCCTAGCTGTGTTCTTAGCAGTAAGCTCTTGATAATGGATTTCCAAGTGCGTCTTGTTTTGAAGTTTATCTCTCAGCTACCTAAATCCCCCAGATATTTACATTTTAAATCAGTTTATTTTTGTTCTCGTTTTCCTGTACCTATCCTTCCTTCACTTCGTTTGTCTGCATTAAGACCTCCGTGGTCCATAGTTGAAATTACTGCGCAGTGTTTTCCTGGGGCAGTTTCAGTGATGATATTCTGTAAAACAGCTCTGCTGCTGATTTTCCTGCAGTGACATCCCTCCGTTGTATCCCACAGTTCTGAGAAAAAGTAACCCACCCAAACCATTTCACTAGAGCTTTGCCTGTTATCTTCTTTGAGCCTAAAGTGGTGCTCCCCTAAAAGATCGGAGATGTCCGAATTTACAAAGGTTTCAGCCCCTCGTATTTACATTTGTACCCTTCTGACAAGGTAGATGAAGGCAACAAACAAGAATTATTTTATTCTTTTTGAAAAGAGAGCTTTTGTGCATTGGAAATGCGAGCTGTGGTTAGAAGCAGGCACTTAGGTGCAGGTTAAAAAGGAAAGCAGAGCTTCACTGTGGGACTTTGGGGCAATTCTTTGATCCTTACCATTCCGTATCGAACACTGATGCACAGGTTAGTCTTCCCCAGCTGTTCACTCAATAGAGATGGTCTGAATTTTGTTTCCCCAAAAGCCTGTTTTCACCTCTGTTGAGGGCAGCCTGCTGAGGAACCTGAATTGTCTGAACCAAGTCACACACACCCTCCCTCTCCTCCTTATCCTGGGCCAGTAAATAAGGTGTTAGCGTAGCTCCAGCCGCTAGCGGGATGCTCTGATTGTATCACTGCGAGGCTATCAAAGCTCCTCTGATGTTCGGTCAGAAAGACTGACTTCCCACAACTTTAGAGGGATCTTGTTGATGATGACATGCTATTAGGAGGGAATAGCTGGATTGCAGCTGGGGTCGGTGTAATTGCCCACTGGACTCAAACTTGCAGAGAATAAATGAACGGGAGAGGAAAGGTCAGGGTTAGGGGTGGAGAAGGAGAGACTGTGAGAGCTTCTAATCATTTTACCTAAATTAAAATCCATCTGGTATTTTTAATTTTTTGAAATGCCTTAGACAAAAAAGGGTCTGTTTCTACTTTTGTGAATTTGTTTTCCTGCTGCAGTGACCCATAGGCTTGTGTTCAATTATTTATAATGACCTGTCAGTAGCTGTGGAGGATTCAGATATGATACGCTAATGGCAGTATTGTATCAGCATATGAACTTAAAAACGAGGTAGAATGAAATATTTTAAGGTAAAGCTTTAGTCTCTTCTCTCTATTCACCCTTAATAGCTCCAACTCTTCTGTGCTGATGCAGTTTTTACTAAGGAACTTGAATATGAGATTTTAGAAGTTCGTTCTTTCCACAGATGCTTTATAAGGTTCCCAGACACAAATTCCTGGAAATGGCAAAATATTTACATCAAAAGGTTGCATGCAGGCATTGCAAGGCCATGTCCTGTCTGTTATGAACAGTATAGCAGGTATCTGTCTGATTCCCAGAGTGTTTTGCAGTGAATCAAGACGTAGTAAACCAGGGCAATTCAGACCCTGTCCTCAACTCCTTGTTCATATTCCCTGTGGAGAAATTCTCCTTCTGTGTTTCTCTGAGCGTTGCATCTCAGATGTGTTCCACTTTAAACACGGATTTGGCCCTGGCACCTTTTTGAAGCACCTTCTTACAGTATTATCAGTGCTTGGCATCCCGAGATCATGAGGATGCTCAAAGAAGTCTTGAGATTAAAATTTTTCTGTTCTTTAGACTCACTTTATTGATTTTTGAGCCTTTAGAGATTTAGTGGCTTGTGTTTGCAGGTTTTCCTGTGCAAACCGTGTGAGCAGGTCTTACTTGAAATGAGAAAAAATGGTTTTTTGAGCAGCAGAACTGAACATCTTTTGTCCCACAGATTTTTGTTATATATTTTCAAAAATCTTTGTCCCCAGCAAGGTTACCATGAGCTCCCTTCCTATTGCATACCCACGAGAAAAGAGAGAGCAGTTGTTCCAAGTTCAGGATGTCTAAAGCTGTGTGCATGCCGAGTAGCCGGGACGGGCACGTTGGTCGAGCTCACAGCAGTGTCTCGGGGCTGAGCTATGATCATATTTCCAATGGAGGGGCCAGAAATTTCAACTTCTGTCCTCAACCCCCACAGTGATTTGTATAAAACTTTTAGGAACTTAATTATCTTTGAGACTTTTATCCCTAATTGTAGCTTAAATGAGCCTGTAGGTTCAAAAGTTATTAGGAAGCTCGTCATAGATGGAGATACAGACCAGTGCAATCATAAAAGCTTCCTTTTCTTAAAAAAGTAAATTAAAAATGTAAGGGATGTGGAACTCCCATCAGTTGTCGCTTTGGGAAAACACATAAATGTCATAAGAGCAGGGATTAAATCATGGTACCAGAACTGTTATACGCTGCTCATGAACTGATCTGGTTTCTCCGATATAAACTGTGTGAGCGGGCTGGGCGGGTTTCAAATGTTTTTCCTATTTACCGTGGCAGACTATTGGCAGGAGGAAGCAAAACTGTCTGTTACATAGGCATGAAAAAACTATAGCAACTGAAGGGAAGCTGAGGTGGAACCCTCAGACAGAGGGCTTTCGTTAGGAGAACACAGTCTCTGTTCTGCACCAGCATTGATGGTCACTTCCCACTGGTGACCAGCACCACAGAAACCTCTGGGAATTTAATTACTGGAAGTTACCTTTTTATTTCTTTTAACAGCATCTAAAATTCATACTCAGGGACACCAGTCAATCAGGAAACAAGTCTTTGCTCTGAGTTAGCCTTTGCAGATGGTTTAGAAAAATGTAATTCCTTCCCACTTGGCCACGTGCAACCTTTGTTCTCTTGATGAGGCCAAAGTGAGTCTCCTCTGAGCTCACTGATGTAGCTGACTGGCAAGCCTGGGGTTCTGAAAAGTTGTGCAGGTGGCAAGCTTTGCCCCTGAGTCAAAGCACATCACCTCTTTGCCTGGAAATACATAACTGAGCCTTTCCCAGGAGTGGCAGCAATAAACAGTTGTACTTCCAGTGTCAGCAATTTCAAATGCTAATTGCACGTGCTGATGGGTAAACGTGGGGGCTCTTCTAAAAAGAACACAATTTATCCTTTATCATCCTGTCCACAGTGTTCTAGCTATCAGGTGTGCTGCATGTCTGTTGTGTTTCTGCAGCGTAGTGTATGTTCTACACCAATGTGCAATTTTGCAATACCTTCTTGGGTTTTCTGCTTGTTTCCTCCTGAACATACGTCAAGCAATTTGTCAAGTCATTTAATAGCACCCCTTGACCTTAAAAATAAAATAAAGCTAGATCAGTGTATAAAAATGTGAAAAACTTTAAAAACTGCCCCTACTGCACCTTCACCCACTCAATCCCAAACCCATCAGACAGCATCGTCCATCGCTCGCTGTTCCTGAAACACGAAATGACATGGTGTAAGTCTCCTTAGTTACAATAATGTTCAGTGTGTATCATGAAAGATTTAATTTTTGGTGAAGAGATGTTATTAAAGAAGGGTACAAAGCGAGTGATCCGTTACAGAACTGGATTGTTCATGGTGTGTGCTGAGTGTCCTCAGTCCATTTAAGCACCTGTACGGGTATATTTTTGTGAAGGGTTTTCTTTGTCACTGAACTGAGATCACAGTTATATTAGTGCTTAAATCCAGTGGAAGAAAACAGTGTGGCATGAACATGACAGATGCACCGTAAGAGCTTTAACACCTGCTTTCTGTTTAGTCATTTAAGAGATTTGGAAAGCACAAGCGGAGTGCAGACCCAGGGCATGTATGAGGAATATAATTTCTCTTTAAGATTTTCAGTCATCACATTAAAATGATTTTTTTTTTATATTGCAGCTTCTATCTTCTGCTGGTTTGAATCTGATAGTTGTTAGTAATGTCTCTTAAAATCTGGGCAATTCCTCTATCACACGGAGTGAAATGTTGAGTGCCTGAATGCCAGGCTTTCCCAGGTCGGTATTTTTGCAGAGGGGGGGCTGCTCTGTCTGCGGTTCGAAGGGGAAATTCTTCAGACCTATTTGCAAGTGTGGATCTGGAGTGTCCCAGGGGTCGCTGTGTTGGAAGCATGTTTCAGTTTACCTTTCATCCTTTGTGCCTGTCCCAGCATGTCCTATAGATGAGAGCAGGAAGTGGTAAGTGGAAAGGGGGAATAATGTACTTACCATCTCACTGGTGTGGCACGAGATTGTAGAGTGCATCACTTTAGAAAGGATACTCTGCTGTGTGTGCTAAAGTGGCTTTTGCTTAGCACCTGAGGGACCCTAGAGTGAAACTTCCCCAAATTCTGTGTTATTCCATCATGATGCCACCTTCACCTGCAAGACACAGTTTTTAGAGAAAAGCCTTCGAGAAGGTTATGTGGTCAAGTTCAAGCAGTTGTTTCTATCTGTCTGTGCATCATCTTCTTGTTTTTCCACGATTGCGGTCAGAGGTAAGAGTCGCTCGGGGCCAGCTGTAGTCCCTGAGCCCCTGAGAAAGCCAAGACCTCCCTCTCCTCCCTCCTCCCAGCAGCACGCTCCCCTGAAGAGAGGTTCAAGGGGAGTGCCAGCCAGAGCAGTTTGCCTTGCCGAGAAGTCTGCCACGCTAGACAAAATTTCCGTTTACTCATGTCCAGCACAAAATGGAGTAGACCTATAGATCTGCCCCATGTCAGCTAAAAAGTTCTCCTAATTCTCTGCAGAACTGCTTCACCTCTGCTTCATCCGGATAGCTCTGTGTGTGTGCACATCTGCAGCCAAACACTTTGAGGAAAGCGATTCCAGTGCATAAGGAACAAAATCTTAATGGGTATTTGTAAAGTATTCCTTTCAGGTCTGTAATTCATTTGTTAATCTAAAATAATACATATATTTCTTTTTGTAATGAGTGTGTATTGTCATGCAAATTACACTGCTATTAGAAAATCTTTCGATCAGCAGAAAAATTTAACTCTTACTTACCTTGCTACTCCTACTGGTTGATACCTGGGTAAAGTGAATATCTTACCCAGCCAAGTGCCTCTTGACTCCAGAAACACCATAGAGCATTTACCTGCCACAGCTGGAGCTCTGGGAGAAGTCCGAAGCAGCTGATTTTAAGCAGGTAAGAGTGGAGGGTGCACATTAGTTCACTAACTGTTGTACAAAGCGGATTTAGGCTTGTACCTGTTGCTATAATCTTGTTTACAATCTGGGTTTCAGTGTGGTAAGTGGAAAGGGGGCTGAGTTGGTCCCTGATAATGTCAGATACTGTTTGAACATAGTCTCATTTGAAACACAACAGAACTAATGAGTAATATTGAAATGTAGGAGATAGAATCAGTAAACACTGAAGAACAGGTGTTTATTCTCTTATTTTTGGCATCAAAATAATTTCACAAAAAGCATTAACATTAATTTCAGCCCCCCAGCTCCCCTGTGAACTCAGGAAATATTATCCACGCTGAAGGTTAACATGGATGATATTTATCTCTGTGCTAAAATATGTTCAAAAAAACCCGTTTACTGGTCATTTGAAATTACTTCATCTGGAGTTTCTTCATCAATTCCTCTTTGCCTTATTCCATCTGGTATTTCTAGTCCATCTAATTTCAGTTTAAGGTTTCAGGTTACTGAAGAAATAACCACGTATATTGTAAATTATTACAGAGGTTAATCATCCTTATTGTATAATATATACAGTTCTTTTAATAGACATCCATTTAAAAGTGTGATGACAAGAACTGCAAATGACTTTCTTTTAACATTTTCAATGTCACGTGCAGATACATGTGACTTTTCTGTTCTTGCATTGCACATCCAGATCCATTAATTCACAAAATATGCAAGTTCCGAGAGCCACTGCACTACAGTACGAATCTGTTTTCTGTTGGTTATTTATTAGGACTGCTAAGATATTTTTAGTTATCACTGCTGTCGCAGTTTTGTTCAGAGATAGATATTTAAATGTATCTTGAGTCTGCTGCTCAGTCCCGTTGGCTGTTTATAGAATCATAAAATCACCAAGGTTGGAAAAGACCTAAAAGATCATCCAGTCCAACCGGTCACCTATTATCAACAGCTCCCACTAACCCATGTCCCTCAGCACAGCATCCAGTCTTTCCTTGAACACCTCCAGGGCCGGTGACTCCACCACCTCCCTGGGCAGTATCACCAAAGATATTCCTGTTAGGTACTGGTTCCTCATTTTCCATTTCCTTTTCAGATTCTTAGTGTTCTTTAACGTGTTTAATATGTAAGCCGTGTTGATTTTTGTGCAGTGCTACTTCTTCATCAGAGACAGAATAGGGAGAGATATTTATACAGAAATTCAAGTATTTTCAAAAGTAATCTTTATCTACTGAATTTGTAATATCATCACAAAATGATACAAAATTTCCTAAGAAGACCTGTTTTCTATTAAACAGTGTTGATTGGTATTAATCATGCTACTACTCAATCCAACTGATTGCCTCTTTCAACATTATTTTCACAATTTTTCCTTACAATGATGTCATGTTGAGACAATCCCACTTACTTTCTTGAAATGTTGACATGATGTCTTTTTTCTAGGTTTGAGAATTTCTTCTGTCTTACAAAGGATATTATACTTCATAATCACTGTCCAGAGGAAATCCTCAGACCATTCCTTAGAAATTATAAAGCACAAAGAATCTGGTCTTGCAGATTTGAAAACAACTGATTATAGATATTTTCTCTTTAGCAGTGTCCGTGTTTACTAATGAATTGGCAATAACCATTCGTTTACATTATTACCACCCAGTTCTACCTAGTAAGGGATGTGGAGATATTTTCCATTTCATATATGGAACAGACGTGTCTGTTATAGTCTTTAAAACAAAAATGAAATGGAATGATCACTGAATTCTCTTTCTGTGCTTCCACGAGTTTGGGATGTGGGAGGTATTGCCATGGGCTATGTAGCCCACCGTAGAAAGCCACAAGTGTGTATTGTGAAGTTTAAAATTCGTGCTACCACATCATAATTTTTCTGCCTTTAGGATCAATCATTAATGAAAAACGTTTCCGCATAGTTATTACTTCGTATCCTTAATAAAATTATACAAACAACAATGAAATATTTCAAATGGATTTTGAAACTATGTGGCTGGATGTTTAGTAACAGCAGAATCTGATGTATTTCAAAACACACATGCCTCATATCTTGGGTATAGTTGGGTTTATTTTATTTCAAAATCCATTTGGGTAGATGGTTCTGCTTTTTTGCTTTCTTACATCTTCTTTAAAATTTTATTTTGACACTGGCAGACTGAATGCCAGCAGAATTCTCATCCTGTATGAGAAGCTTTTTAGTAGCCCAGGTATCTGTATGCCAAGAGCTTGAAATGCTGGAGGCTTTTTTTTCCTATTGAGCAGGGACACTATTTGTAAAATGAGAGCATGATTGTTGCTTAGTTTTAAATAATAGTCTAACACATTTGAAGTTTGCATCATAAATGAAATTTGCTTTCTCTAACAAAATGACCAACATGAGATTTTCTTCTTGCCTAGGTTAGAAAAGAATGTTTCTAATGCTTGCTTTGAAGAGCTGTCTGGGTTTTGGAAGGGCCACACTTCCAGCTGTCCTGGTTTGAAATAAAGGGTTGCATGGCCTTAGTACTGAAAAAGCAATCCAGGGAATGCTCATCCTTTAATTGTTCCTGGGTTTCTTACTTTAAAAGGACCCATATCCATACTTTGCAACATTTTGCCAGTTTCCTTAAGGCTCTTTGCATCATGCATTGATTGTTACTGCTAATTGGAAAAGTAATTGAAGTGTGCCTGCCTCTCGTGTTTTACAGTCATTAGCAAAAGCTGTGCCCTCTGACCCCGAGAGCTCTCAGGGGTCGAAATACAGCGTTATCTTGGAGCACAGTGCTTCGTAATACAGGCCATTGCAGTAGTAAAGCTTGAACATTTGGGGTTTTTTTTAGTGAAAAGAATAGCTTATCAAGGAAAAGAATGACCTGCTGACTGTATTTATCTTACACTCTGAGTAACTGCTGGCAAAATACAGAGTCCTGAGATGTGCTGTGTAAATATTTTATGAAGGAAGCTTCTCCAGCAGAGATGTTAATAATTTAAAATATGATGTACTACATACTGGGTTTTAGGCATAGACATTTAGTAATAAATTTGTATTTTGTGTGAAAGCCTAGTAAATGACTCCCCTGCCACAGATTTTGTCTTACAATTGAGTTTGCATGTCTTTCTCATAAATTATGCCTATGTATATACATGTCACTGTAAACTTGGAGTTTTAAACCAGACGTGATTCCAGGGTCCATTTAGAAAGTGTTATAGGTCACACCTAAAAAAGCTGTAGCGTCCGAGTCAATGGTCTATGCCTCCAAGAAGCCAATATTTTGTTGTACATTTGTACATTTGTTTTGTTTTTATTCTGAAGCTTCCCATGCAGCTAATAGGGGTGATTCAAGGACCTCAGAAGACCAGTCCACTAGAAATGCAACTGTTATTTTTAAGTCAGGTTTTATTCTGTTGAGCGTGGCTGCAGTGAGGGTAGCATCCATCTTTGACTGAACAGCCTGTGGGTTAGAAAATTTCCCAATGCAAGACCTGCTTTGTAGATGCTTTTCTGTCTGTATCCCGGTCTGGGCACATTTCTCCTCTGTACTGAGCTGTAAATGCACTTTATTTAGAAAACTAATTTATGGTATTTTGCATACTACTTGAATGCTTTGCATTGTTTCAAAATAATGTTGTGGTGATAAGTATTAACTATATTTCTATACACTATATTTCCAATATTTGCAGGATTCATGCTGGGGAAACAAAGCAGATAGACCACACAACAATAGATCAGTACAAAGATGGGCTTAGCAATGTGTCAGTCAAAATCTCTCCTAATTCTTCACATTTAAAATTTCATTTGCCAGTTCCACTGTTTGTATTGCACTCTCATCTTTTTGTCCTTAGTTGCACTTGCTGTTTTATTATCCCATGTTTTTTTTAATAGGAAGTTAATCTCTGCTCTACATAGAATTAACCAGAGCACCCAGAACAAGCAGCTATGTTCCAGTATGTCAGAACAGGTTTGCCATTTCATACACACATGGTATTTATGGCTGTAATACAATAAAATATTTAAAGTTCAGATTATATCTCTTCTGTACTGAAATTCTGAATATTTTCTGTCATGTAGAAGTACTACATCTCAGCATTAACTCTCTCCCTATTTGTATTTGTTAATGAGTGCAGACATTCATATTTTAGTACCTGATGGGGATGTANGGGGTGATTCAAGGACCTCAGAAGACCAGTCCACTAGAAATGCAACTGTTATTTTTAAGTCAGGTTTTATTCTGTTGAGCGTGGCTGCAGTGAGGGTAGCATCCATCTTTGACTGAACAGCCTGTGGGTTAGAAAATTTCCCAATGCAAGACCTGCTTTGTAGATGCTTTTCTGTCTGTATCCCGGTCTGGGCACATTTCTCCTCTGTACTGAGCTGTAAATGCACTTTATTTAGAAAACTAATTTATGGTATTTTGCATACTACTTGAATGCTTTGCATTGTTTCAAAATAATGTTGTGGTGATAAGTATTAACTATATTTCTATACACTATATTTCCAATATTTGCAGGATTCATGCTGGGGAAACAAAGCAGATAGACCACACAGCAATAAATCAGTAAAAGATGGGCTTAGCAATGTGTCAGTCAAAATCTCTCCTAATTCTTCACATTTAAAATTTCATTTGCCAGTTCCACTGTTTGTATTGCACTCTCATCTTTTTGTCCTTAGTTGCACTTGCTGTTTTATTATCCCATGTTTTTTTTAATAGGAAGTTAATCTCTGCTCTACATAGAATTAACCAGAGCACCCAGAACAAGCAGCTATGTTCCAGTATGTCAGAACAGGTTTGCCATTTCATACACACATGGTATTTATGGCTGTAATACAATAAAATATTTAAAGTTCAGATTATATCTCTTCTGTACTGAAATTCTGAATATTTTCTGTCATGTAGAAGTACTACATCTCAGCATTAACTCTCTCCCTATTTGTATTTGTTAATGAGTGCAGACATTCATATTTTAGTACCTGATGGGGATGTAAGAGACAGTATATAGATTTTTTTTTCCCCCTAAATTAGAAAATTATCTGAACGGATGGTTGATTAATAGTCATTCTGAATTAAAGTGCTTTCATGAGCTACCATACAGAACCTCACTTTTAAAAAACCAGTCTTTCAAAGCTGTCACTTTTGTCATTTGTTAAGCATTTGTTGAGGAGGAAAGAGAATATTTGTCCTAATTCTGAGCTCCCTAAGCTATGCCAAGAGAAAAAGGAAAAAAAAAAAAGTCATCCCGCTAATGCACTGTATTGCAACATAGATTAAATTGATCAGTCTGCTTAGGTATTTCCAGAGTGTCCCCTGCTGTAATATCTGGGCTCTGTATTGATGTACCGTGCACTGATAGGTAATAGGAAATATTTGAACAGCTAGCAATATATCTAATTCCACAAATGACTTTTACCGTGGTGGATTATTGAAATCACAAGCCTGGTGCGTGAAAGGGCTGAGACTTTGGGGAAATGGGAAGAAAGGAGGAGGAAATTTCTCAACTTGTGTTAGCCTTTCTGGAGGACGTGATGGCTCTGAGCCTGCCCAGGGAACTTTCCCACAGACGTTTATTGCAGGGCTGGGACTGAGACCAAGGGCGAGAGACAGTAATTTATAAGTACTGATCCTGGATCTGTCATCTCCTCTCTGAGTGGTTTTAACACAGAATTCTGCCGCCATTTCCTCTTCTTAATGAGCCAACGAGGATGAATCAGTTAATGTTCGAACATATCTTTGAAAATGTTACAGGCTGTTCTTGTTTGACTTTCATTGAGCTTTTATTTTAATCTAAGGAGACAAGTCAAACACAAAAGCTATGCAAAAAGTATTTCATGTGTTGGCAAAAACCTATGTAGAATACTGTACATTAATATCTGGGGAAAAAAAAAGGAGAGAGGGAGAGAAACTCGATAAAACCTTAAGTGCATTTGCTGAGCTCATGTCTCCTGGTATGACTGACCTGCAATAGCTAATGCTGGAGCTTCTTGCAAAGGCTCTGGTCCTGGCTCTTGCACAAGGCCCAGCACATGCCGGGGCAGGAATTTGTAGGTTTTGCTGCAGGTGAACTTCCCGTCGTAATGGATGTGTTCAATAAGCTCTAGTTATTGGATTTAAACACAGAGTCTCAGTTCTTGAGTAATTCAAGGAATTTTGGACACTGAGAGATGACAAACGCCGTTTTTGACCTCTTAATAAATTACAAATACATGACTCAGGGGCTCAGGGGGTGGATGCATTGCGTTCCCTCTCTCTTGGAAACAGGGAAGCAGACTCAGGGAAAGAGCACTGGGCTGGGCAGCGTTGTTCTTTCTTGCTTTCTTCCTCTGGAGTTTATTTTATTGCCTTTGGACATGCTGTGAACAAACACCAATCTCTGTCCTCGATCGCATTCACTTGCAGGCTGCTCAGCAGTCCTCAACGTCTCGCAAAGGTTGTAACATTTCTTTAATCATATCTAGTTTACGTTTCTCGTGGCTGCCCAGTTTCCATGCCATTGTGTTGAAAACAAGCGTGCAGTATTGACCTTGGTGTATCTGATGTGATGGTGTCCCCAAGGGTAGTCTGAAAGCAGGCGAAATCACCGTCTGTTGGTTGTGTTTGTTGTTCTGAGTTTATATTGTGTTTAATTAATCCCGTGCTTCGTGTCATCCATCAGTCACCTGAAAGGGCCAGAAACATTCTGACTTTGCCAGACAGGTGGCTGGGGAGCAGGGCCTTTGTCTGAAGTTTCAGAACTCAGTCACACCTTCGGCAGTGCTGATGTTCCTCGTTGCACTAACACACACTGCTTGTGCACTTTGCTCTTGAACTCGGGGTGAGCTGGATATGCCTTTTGAACTCAGGACACTTTTTCCTAAGGTCCCATTGACAGAGACCTGTATATGAAGGGGAAAGGTTTTTTATTTTCTTTACAATGTGAAATGCAGTCCTCCAAGGTCCCATCTAGGCATTTCATGTGGCCCAAGTCTCGGTGATGCCTGTAGTCTCTCTTTTTGTCAGACAATGGGTTTCTTATGCTTTTATTGTCTTTTGTCCTGAGTTTTAGTTTTTTCTTAGAATATTCTGTAGCTTTTGAGCTGTTCCTGGCAAGAGAGTGGAAAAGGAGGGCTCTTCTGAAGTGCAGCCTTGTTAAGCCTGAGGCTATAGGGAGCAGGAGTCGATGGGTTTTGCTGACCTTGCAGTCCTGTGCGTTAGTGCAACATTCACTTCCTGGAAAGGCAAAACTCTCTTTATGCACCTACCAAGTTTTCAGACTGAAACCAAAGAAACACTGTATTTCCGAATATAAATGGTATGATCTCAGAGGTCAAACTTTTGGTGTTTCACTGTGTACTTAGAAGCTGAATGAAACAAACTTCCTATTAGCACTCTACTCCCCAGGATTTATCTCCTCCAGTATTTTTTCTCTCTCTGCACGCTTGCGTACTTTCTCCAGGCTTTCTTCTCATTCTCCTGTGGTTTTGCCTCGTCTCTATTTCTGCCTTCAGTTACTTATGTCTGGTCCTCCCTCAGTTACAGTGCTGGTCTTCACCTCCCTAGTCTCATTCTCATAGTGTGGGAGTCCTTTCGGTGTTGTACAAGTTTGACTTCAGTCAAAGTCCTCTTATATCCAGTAGAAAGAAGGAAGGTTCTCTAGAGGGCATGTCCTCTGGGATTCTTAGGTGTCTAAGGTAAGTTTATAATTCATTGTCTCTGTACACTGATTTCTCTCCCTAAATTAAAAGCCAAACTTTCACTCAGACGTTTCACTTTATGTGTCTAAAATTTGAACGAGATGATCTTCACTGTTATTATTTAGAGTTTCCATTGCCCCTTTGAAGGGCTTTGTTTCATTACAGATTCCCTAAACCCCATTCTTTCCATTTTTCCCAGTGTTTTCTCCAATAATACTGTCATATTTTTTTATCCTATTCTCCCCTTCCCTTCAAATTTGTGCATAAGTACTTCATCAGCCTGTAAATCTCCTGACATCTCCATAAATATGTGTTTGTTCCTCTTCCTCCCCCCTCACAGTTCCCTTGGCTCTCCTCTAATTTAAATTTACTCTTACAAGAATTGCTTTCTCCCACATGAGTTCTCCACACCCGTCTTCTCTTCATTTCTTTCATATCCGATCTGCAGAAGAAAATCAGAGCTGAGAGGCAAAGATGTCTTGAGTAATGTCTTTCCTACTTGTACACCAGCTAAAGCACGACTGGGGAGTGCTCAGCCTGTTTCTGTCTCTGTGCTCTTCGCCTCCCCATTCCTTCTCCCAGCATCCTCCAACACCACTGGGAATTTCCCAGCTCCATTGACTTTCTTCCTGTCAGATGCCATGGAAGGCAAAAATGTGGATCCCATCTAACCCATGAAGAGTAGTGTCGTGGGTTAATTCTCTCCCCTTATCATTGGGTGGGGGCAGGGACTGTGTGAGCGGGTGTGTGGTTTGGCGTCCAGCCAAGGGCCAACCCGCCACAAGCAGATGCATGTGCTGGCCTGCAGTAGTAGCCTACCACCCCTAGAAATCCTTTCGGGTACTCGGAAACAGCTATTTCGTGCTACTGTCGTTAACATTTGCCTCCTGCAGTGGCCAGTTGTTCTTTAAAGTCTCTGACACATAAAACCGAGGTCTTCGTTTGAGAGGGAGGAAGCAGGGGAAAAATATCCCTTCCATACGTCAGATTTGCTCCCTTACTGTGTGTTCTTACCCAGTGGCTTTTTGTCCCGACTTTGAGCACCGCTGTAGCAGCAGCAGCAGCAGCAGCACCCGCCTCTCCCGGGTTTCCCCGGAGCACTCTCAGTCCCGTCCGTGTCACCCCCTCTCTCCGTCCGAGCTGCCCTTAGCTTGTTGCCGGAGAGCCAGGGGGACACAAAGCGTTTCTGTCTTGTTTCTCGGCTCCCTTACCTGCGTTTCACTGGTATGAACCCTCACCCTGTTGGAACAGAGGAGTGAAAAGTCCTTGTGAAGGGATCAGCTCTTAAGTTTCTTATTTTAAATTCTCACCAGACAGCAGCCTCCTGTNGGGGGACACAAAGCGTTTCTGTCTTGTTTCTCAGCTCCCTTACCTGCATTTCACTGGTATGAACCCTCACCCTGTTGGAACAGAGGAGTGAAAAGTCATTGTGAAGGGATCAGATCTTCAGTTTCTTATTTTAAATTCTTCTCACCAGACAGCAGCCTCATGCGCTCCGTGCCATCTGAGGGGAGGGTTGTGGTAATTTAACCGTAACACTCTGCTTTTACCAACTGGGTCAATAACTGAATGGTACGAAGGGTCGAGGTTTACAAACCGGTGAACTCTGCTCTTGGTCACTCTTGTTCTCCTACTTGCTTTTCCCACTGAGAGGTAATTGCTGTGAGCACCAGCGATGATTACAAAAGACGACACCTTTTAAAGCAGCCTCAGGATCTTGTTCCGAGGAAGAACATAGTCTGTAAAGTGTTGTGCGCCCTGCCTAGCAATTACTCACTTTGTTGTAGCTAATTTCAGAAGGCATAAATTCCCCGTTATTTCTCCGTAGGTTTTTTTTGACCAGAGGTAATGAAAGTGGATGCTGTTCTGAAAGATTTTCATACAGTACAAATGAGAAATAAAATGTTTTGTTTCCATTTCTCACATTCATTATAAATTCAAAATTTGATTCTTTTATGGTAGAATTTGCTGATGAACAAAGTTTAATAAACTATCAGAACTGCCTAAAATATGTATAAATTTTGTCATATTAAAATATTTCATTATGAAGATGTAAATGCAGCAGACTATCATAGGTCAGGCAATTTCAATCCCCAATTAATATTTTAATTTGTTAAACTTTTTTTTTCATGTCAATATCGCCACGTAGCATTGATATCATCTTCTGTGGCAACTCATTACTGGACGTTGCCTCTCATGAGGCAGTATATTCTTGCTTCTGGTTGAATGTTTGTGGTGTACATCCTGAAATACCTTGTTTCAGTGGAAAGATCCAACCTGTGTTGGAGAACAGCCGCACAAAGCACTTCAGCTGCAGTCCTTGAGAGCCCGTAGCAATCTGGGGGAGCACAGGTGTTTGCTGAAGTGATCCTAAATGGAACATGTACAGCTTGGATGAACTTAAACAAATGCTTTTATTTAAGGAATAATGAAGTATTTAGTTCTGGTGGATAATTTTAGAACAATATTTTTCAGCATTTCTGCATCACAGTTTTTTCCATAGCTGCTGCTTTCGTGGAAGAATTTAGTGTTTTGACTTTTCACCACAATCTGAATTTTGTACCCCATAGAAATTCAAATTTTTAACTGGTTGTAGGCACCAGTAACCTCTTGCACTTATTTCAGAGGCACGAGACATATTGAAAGCACTGTCTTTAGGAAAATGGTGCGTTCATCTGTCTGTGTGAGCCTCGATATAAAATATTATTACTACAATATAATTTGAATGGACTTGGTTGGATTATGCAAAAGAAATACCCTTAAATTATTAAAAACAGCATAACTGAGGTTGGATGAAGCAGCTGTGGTGCTGTACTGGAATGCAGAGTGTTCTGCCCTCTTGCCTGCCCATGTGAGGATGTAAAGAAGGAGTTTCTCATTCTCTTCCTTGTGTTGCTTCTGCTTGTGCTGCTGTGGGGTGGTGGTGACCAGCTCTTACAGAGTCGCTGTGTCCCACGGGGAAATGGACCGGACTGAGGATGTCCCGGGGTATTGAGGATGTCCTGTGGGATGTCCTGCACCCACGCATGCTAGCAAACCGCAAAGCAGGCTGATTCCTTTCATCGCTGTTTGCTGCTTAGAACCCATCCGAAGAGGTTTGACCTCAGGGCTCGTGGCAAAGCAGGAACCTGGGAGCACGGTGGGTTATCTGTAGATGTGCTCATTCAGATAACAGGCACCGCTGGGTCTTTCTGGCTGGAACTAGAATAGCTGTGATGGTGTTTGTTTTACCATTGAAAGTGGTCGGTCTGGCTTTCCTGGATTAAGGGGAAAAGACAATCAGTCAGTTTTAAAGGTGTATTTGGACAGTGAAAAGACACACCACAGTCAGATCCACCGTTCTAGGAGAACAAGGAAATTACATTGCAGCTGACTCTGAGGGACCATTCTATTGCACCAGAAGAAAGCAGTGTCTGAAATGGATCTAGGAACAGGCTGAATATCTGAACAGTTGAGCACAGTGTGAGCAAATAGCTTAGTGTTTTACACATCAAAGCCTGATTTTATTTTAAAACAGAGTGCAATGTTTGTCTAAGGCTTTCGACTGTCTCCCCACGTGTCAGGGTGGGTGTGCATATGCTCACACGTGGGTGGCTTTGTGCCCTTCCTGCGTGATTGTTGAGATCATTCCGTTTGTTGGATCTGTAACCCCACACTCCAACATAGTAAAAGGGGAATAGTAATGCCTGAATCTCTAGGGGAGTGAGGGGAAGGAAGGGGAGTCAAAAGAAGTTTATTCCTCTGCTCATAGAAATAAACCTACCTAAGCTCCATAGTTTTTCCATAACAGGCATCATTAGGAACTGACTGATCAGCAATATTCCCCGCTTACATCTGGCATTGGATTTCCCAAAGATATAGCTTTTTCATTATCTTAAAAAAAATGAAAAAAAAAGTCCTGTATGCTTGTAGGGTAAATCCTGCTCCTGTAGTGCCCTGTTCAATGCATAATCTTCTCTGTCAGCATCAGATGGCATGGATCTAAAAAGGAAGTGTCCAAACCCAGAGTAACAGAGAACTGTGAGAGACCCTCTAAGTGTAGCCAGTGCCTTACAGAATCATTCAGTTTTCGAGTACTACATAGAAACAAAAGACAGATGAACGAGAAATTGCTAATTTGTGTGTACTGCAGTGACCGTGAAATCCAGAAGAACGCTGACTGACAGCAGCTGGGATCTGATTTATCTAGTGAGATGTATTAAACAGATCCTTTCAGAAATCGAGAGGGAGAATGGTTCCCGATTATGGAAAGAAGCAGCAAAATATCTGCTGCTTCTCTCCCAGTTCCCTCATGGAAAAGGGAGGAAGCGTGCAGAACCAGTAAAAGGTGACAGCTCATGCAAAGTCTAATCCTGCTGGTTTACCACTGAGGATAATTTTAATTTCCAACTGCCAATGGCATTTACTGTTCTGTATATCAAATCACCCTTATTTTTCTGACTGCTGATGAGCTTTGTTCCATTATTTGCTGGATACTCCCGGCTCCTGTTGGCTGCCGGGGGCACTGGGGACACTGGAGCAGGTCAAGAGCACTCCTCGGAACATGTGAACGCGGGGGGGGAGTGCTGGGTCCCCTGCGCTGCTTGAAGTCAACTTCTAGCTGGGCTGGTTACCTGGGAAACAGCTGTCAGCACAGTGGAAAGGAATCTATTTAGTGTGGTGGATAGGTGATGGTTTAAAAAAAAACCAAACCACAAACCCAGCCCTGCCACTGCTCCATAATTCAGCTTTTTTATTTGTATCATGAAAGAAACAGGAAGTTTGAAGAAGTTTGTTAAGAATAAATTATTCCCCAAACTAAATAGTCTGGAATTGCAGAAATTGTTTAATTTATGGGAAAGGTCTTTTTATAAGGCAGTTAAATTTCAATAGTAGCTCAAAATTTGTTTATAACATCAATACTGAAAATAACATAATTTTTGCCAGTTATTTTCAATTTGTATGCTGCAGGTGTGCCATAACTGAGAATATTTAAGTTGTTGACAGTTTTTATCTTCAGAGTTATTCTAGAAGAATTAATCTCTAGAGCACTCATCTAATGAAGGTAAATATTGTTGGACATTTCAGATAGTGATTTCTAAACCTGCAGCAGAGGCAGGTTAACAGTAGCTGTTCCAAAGTTGTAAGAATTAAGAATTCCTGGCTTCTGCTCTGTGCTCAGATTCACTGACCTGTGTCACATCTCAGAGACAAAAGCAGAGAAGACAGGGAATGGGAAGGCTGGTTGTCTTGGCACCAGTAATCACACATTTCTGGTGACCTGCTGATAATGGCACCACTGGAGCTCCAGTTGTCACCTGCCTTGCTGTACAGCTTCCCTCTTTTTAGAGGGGGTTTTCTGCTGCTGTTTTGGCAAAAAAAAAGATAATTACATCACTCTAAACTATGTAAGATGTTTATATAAAGTACATGCCTGTTTTCCCAGTTCATAAATTTCTGGTTTAATTCTTGTTAATGTTTCAATTTGAAATGGAATCTGAGCATCTCACCACCAATCTGCCATCCTTGCAGCACCAAGGGTTTCCGTAGCTTCATTGCACAGTTACCTTCTTTAGTTCCTCTTCCACCTTGATCCTGGCTTTCTTAAGGCTGCCAGAAGGGTTTGAAGTGCCCCTCTTATGGACGTACAGTGGGCACAGACACCATAGGGACCAGTTCCTATGGGAAAAGCCAGACTCCTGCCTTTTCCCCTGCCCCGTGTCACATACCCCTGCTGGTGCTAGTGCTCACAGGGGAACTGGGGAACCAATTTTCCTGAAAACAAATCCTATAAACAAGGTAACAGAAAGAAATATGAGGTCTTTCACTCAGCTCCTTGATTCGGATGTGACCTCGTGAGTGCTGAAAGGTTGGGAGAGGAACGTTCGGCTTCGGCGGGCAGAGCTTCTCCCCAGCAGCCAGTGCTTCCCCGAAGTCGAGTGGTGTGGTGACAGCCCCGCAGCGGTGACCTGGTAGGTGTACGCAGAAAGGCAGACGTAGTATAAAGGTGTTAAAATGCAAAAGGGGTTTAAGGTATCGTATAACGTATATGTGTTTGTTTATGAGTCAATGTGACAAAATCAGGCATGGAATAGCTTTGAGCTATTAAATGGAAAGGAAATCCCTGAGGAGTTTCCAAAGTAAAAGCAAATAACATGTTCCTACCTCCACATGTCACGAAATTCTGGGTTTATTTTTTCAGAACTTTCTTTTGGAAAATTACGTTTAGTCTAACTGGTACTAATTGTTTAGTCCATCAGCTGGAAAATTATAATCCCAATTACCTGTGTATCCTTGTTTCAAGATCTAATATTTCCCAAGCTTCCAAGATCAGAACAGGCGTCGTGTCCCATTAGTCTGGAACACCACTGCTCCATAATGCTGTTACCATTTCTAGTCTTACTGATCAATATCCTCAAAACCACAGTCCTTAGCTTAAGTTAAATATAATTGTCCTGTAGGAAAGATAGGAAGGAAGGAAAAATATCCTGGAAGCTATTTGAAGGCAACTAAGTTACCCAAGAGCAGGTGATGAGAGGGAATAGCGCTAGATGAACGCGGTTTATTTCATCAGTTCATACTTTATGGTTCTAGAAATAAAGATGCTTATCCCAAACACCATGTATATGGGTTTACTTTGGGATTTTTTTAAGCAATCTGATGACAATATTATTGCCTCTATTATTCTTTGTGTGAAACAAAATGAAGCCTGCCTAAAGGACCTGAGCTTTGCAGGCTACTCCTGCAACAGAAATGTGGCACAGAGATTCCTGTGAGTAAAACACCGTGACATGAAAGGGTTCCTCCAGAGAGGGGGAGAATTCTGCATGACTATAAGCACACATTTATGTTAATTAAGAACACATCTAGGGTTGAAGAAGCTTTAGAAATTGATAATACTATACAGAATATATGTATCATTCTTAAATATTTTGTGCCGGTAGCTGCACATTACTGTATATTCCACATTGTACTTAGGAGGTCTGTCTGTCAGAAAGCTCTAATTGCTTTATGTGTGAGAACATTAAGCTGCAATAAATTTATATACACAGCTGTTCCATTACTGCAGAACAAGTTTTATCTCCTAATAAATTGATGTTTCTTTTTAGTGTCAACTCAACCCAAAATTTACACCCGAGAAGGTGAACCTTAACATCACGTAATTAGTTCAGTGACACCGGTGGTAATAGAGGGTACACACTGTACATCTCTTCAACATATTGATGGAGAAAAGTTTTGACTTCTGTTAATTGTTTCTTGAAAGCTTAATTGTGATTAAGAGCAGCTTTAATTGGAAAAGGAAAAAGAATCATGACCTTTAAACATACACTGCAAATAGCACATCTGCATTTACAAGGAGTTGCACAATAACGAAAAAAATGAAAACCAAACCAAAAACCTAAAAGCCTTCTTTAAAATAGTGCAAGGAGAAAAAAAAAAAATAGGCCTTGTGGTTCTGTGTGGAGTCACGCTTAGGTTAATGGAACAGAAGCTTAGACTGCCCTGGACTTTTGATTAATATTTAATTAATCTTCTGTAAAAGACTCTGATTTGAATTAAACGGGGTACTAATAAAGGAACCAATTCAGCAAAGAGTTCACATAAATTTGACCTGCCATTATGAGGATTTAAATTAAAATGGCCGAAGTTTTGTTTTCTGCTCATTTTATGCCTGCTCTACATCAAGGGCAAGTAATTTACTGGGAGTGATGGAGCTGGGAAAAATGCAGCCTGAGCTGGGCACTGGTAATAGAGCCATAGCTGTAATGGAAACCATGCCATTTGCTTTCTCTTAAATGAGTACTGTGAGCTAATGAGTTGCATTGTTCTCCCAATACCGGCTTTTACAGCCCTTGAAAAAGCAGCAATTACCTGTACACAGCATGGGGAATCAGGTAACCAGACCTGGGTCTCTGCTTTGGTTGTCTTGGGTTCAGCTGACAGGAGGATGAAAGGAGGAGACCTCATATGAGTCGTGAGACTATTATTGTTTTATTTATGCCAATAGCTTTTAATTGTATTGGTGGGTAAAAAAAAAACAATCCCCAGAATGGATTTGAGGAGCTGCTTGTGCTTTTCTGTGGGAAACTGTTTTAGAAGAAAAATACTGATGTTTGTAAGAATCTTCTTAGGAGAAAAATACTGATGTTTGTCAGAACCTTTTTTAGAAGAAGGTCCTCACGTAGTTGATTTCTACTACAGGAGAAAATAACACCTGCAAGGGATGAGAAAGAAAGCGATTGTACAGGATGTGAGTGAGCTAAGGAGGAACTGAAGGTAAACAATCAGCACAATGAGGTGATGTTAAGGGTCCTGTTCCCAGGACCAAAGTTTGCCAATAGTAACTTTGTCTTTAGGATTTTAAAACCATTGTATCCAATTAGTAATTGCCAAATCTGCACGAGCTCTGTATGAAAGTGTGTGATCGAGGCTAATAAATGGCTGCAGCTTGATCGTGTTGGTCTGCGTGGTCCTTACCAGCGGCATGGCTCAACGTGGTGGTAACGACGAAGGCTGTCCCCTCCCTTGAGTCCTGTTTCCGTCGTGCGTGGTGGTGGCTGGAGTCAGTGTTGCAAGACAGGGAGAGGGTGAAGGGGCTCTTACAGGATTCTTGTTTTAACTCCCATGGTGGATATTTAGCATTTACTTGACCTCACCATAGGAAAACCAAGTTTGTAGTTATTTCACCATTTTTTCTGCCAGGGTAGGTACCATCCCCACCTTGTGTGCTGGTCAGCCAGTAACCTAGTGAGTGTCTTTGATGTGGCCCTCTCCATGAGTTTGGATGATATCTGAATCTCAGAATTTCTCTAGGTATCATCTGTAAGGTGATTTTTCTCATTTGGGTGCTCTGACTCTAGAAGCCTGCTCAGTTACCTAATTCATCTCATTTTAGATGTCTCCAGCGTAGTCCTGTGTAGCTTGGCTCCCTTGGTAGTCAGCGGAGATGCCGGTGCTGAGCTGACAACCTACTGCCTGCATGTTGTGGGGAAAAGGACCATTCCACAAGTGTGTGCATGCTTCATTGTGCAAGAGCAAATCTGTTCTCAAACTGTAAAATCTTTGGTTAAGGACTGATCGTAGGCAGTCTGTGCAGCGTCTGCTGCAGATAGGGTCCTGCTGTTTGAGTAGTGCTTAATGATGCAGAAATCCAGCAAAAATAATAAAAAGTAAATAGCAAAAGGGCAGCAAAATCAGATCTCCGTGGGTCCTGCTTTCTAAGGATATTTATCATTCTTGTCTTACATAGCCTCTAATTCTTGGTTTTGGTTTGGTAGAAAAGCGAATTACTGTGCAGCTCAAACAGGAAAATTCACGGGAATTGGACTTTATCTGAGTGAGCAACATAGCAATATAAACTGCTCTCTGGAAGACATGTCTTGCCTTAGTTCATTCTGAAAATTCCCGTAGATGCTCATGGAGTTTCTGTTACCTTTTCGAGGGGATAAGTAATTTCCAGAGAAAGCCAGTGCCTACACAAGTGATGTGCAGTGTCTCATACAGCTGTCCTCTTTACAGCATCATGTCGGTTGCACATGGCAAAAAGTACAGCGTGGCCGGCAGCAATGTATCCCTGGAATTACAGAAGCAATGCTGCACTATGAGTTTACATCAGAGATTAATCATAAATACCAGTGCAGTTCTGTGTTGATGTTTCATTAGTCTGTCACTTAGCAGATCATTGCATTAATAAGGCTCATTGTACTGGAAAAGATTTTTAAAAATAATTAATTGCAATTCTTGTTTTTTAAGGTAATTGAAGAAGACATGCTGGGCTTTTAAACTCGAGAGGTAGAAAGAAATGGTTTAATGCATTTTTTAATAAGCACATTTGTTAAAAATAACATTGTCTTCTCTACAGGTTCTCAGTTCAGCCTTTTTGGTTTTTTGGCTGGTGAAGAATGGCCACTGCCGATAGAAACAAGTCTGTAATTTGCATTAAATGGAACTGACTCTGCAGTATTGCTTGTGTTAATAGCTGCAGTTACTTGCTCGTAATATTTCATCTTGTCTTTTGGGAGCATGAAAGAGCATTTCATAGGTATGTGTAAAATTCTCCAGGTCAGCTGGGTCCATAGTTGTGCAGGCTCACAGCTCTGTACCTTCATTTTCTTCTGCTGGCAGCAGCTCCTCTTTACTGGAAATACACAAAGGAAACTCTTAAAGAAGATGTGGAGAGTGTTAGAATGTCAGGGTACAGCTTCGTTGTCTGTCATTCGTTTTAATAACTATACATGTTCTGGTGGTGTAACAATTAGTTCCTTTTACTGGACTTATTATCTGTTTCCTTCAAATACAAATTGCTGCCCTCAGTTGTGTGAAAAATTCCATTTTCATCCCAGTGTGGTTCTGTGGTCTCAGCAATGCCTTCCTGAAACAAGAGAGGAGGGAAGGGAAAATATCTTAAATAATGAGTAGCAATGGCAAACTTTTGTTCTGGGGGGTTGTTTTTCATAGACATTTGTTTACTGTATGGATCAAATGCTTAGTGTGTCCTTTGACAAGTGCAGTCCATTAAATGCTTTATTCATGAACTGGGATCAAGGGATTGTCTCAGCTCTAGCCTCCTCTCTGAAATAAGATAATACAAGCAATTTCTATTAAGTATTATGCTTTAGAAGAGTGAGGGGAAAAGAAGAAATTCTTTAATCTCTTTGATCAGATTTGAATGGCAGAGAAATCTTATGCATTAATGTTTAAAATTAGAGATTTTATCAGCAATCATTTTAGTAAGTAGAACTTGGGCTGCTGTACTGAATAAATATACTTCTTAGTACGTGTAACGTGTTGATATCCCCGGAGTTGCTCCTGAATTTGTTGTAGAGAAAGAAGGAAGAACTAGTAAATAACAAAAAGAAGAAACTGTGGGTGATTGCTGTAAGTGGACATGTTCACGTTGGTGTGACATGCGTCTTTCTGGTAACCCAGGGATCGTTTACAAGATCAGTTTTATAGGAAATTGTTTCAGAATCAATACCTGAATTTCATACTGGTGACAAGAAGCTTAAAGCTCAAAATTATTCCTTATTTCTTCCCTTAAACCCTTTCCAGAACTCCTGGTCAGGTCTTCAGATGCCCATAAACGCTCAAGGCTTGGTTGGATCCAGTGGGTCTGGATAGGTTTGCGCTGGTTAAGGCTGAAGCCCAGTGTTGCCTTTGAGAGCCCTCTATGGGAACTGGCATTCATAGACTCACAGAATCACAGAATGGTTTGGGTTGGAAGGGACCTTAAAGATCATCCAGTTCCAACTCCCCTGCCATGGGCAGGGACACCTCCCACCAGCCCAGGTTGCCCAAAGCCTCATCCAGCCTGGCCTTGAACCCCTCCAGGGACGGGGCACCCACAGCTTCCCTGGGCCCCCTGCGTTGCTGTTCTTTACTTAGAAACACGTACGCGGCAATTTCCATTTCAGGGAAGCTTATGAATTAGAAATCTCACTTTTTAATAGCGTCCAGGAAATAATTTCTGGTTTCTGCGCAGGGACTCATGAAGTGGGCACACGTCAGACACTCCGGCAGCAGCAGCAGGTTCTGGTTTGCAGCAGTGATTTTGCTGCTGGGCCTCCTGCCTGAAATGTCTGAAATAGAATTACAGTACAATTTATTAAATTTATTGTCACGCTGTAGAAGAAAAAGCATTTTCATGATTTTACGATCTGACTGAGGATCTGTACCATGTGCCCAATCTGTTATATTTTGGGATATCTGGCCAGTACCAGTTTGAACAGCAGTAACACACGCTCCGTGGCCACGCTTAACATCTTCAAACCTTTCTTGTAGTGCTTGCCGCTTGGACTGAAATATTCCTAATTGCAGATGTCATAACAAAGCAGTATACACTAGGTAACGATGACACAATAGAGTGATATCAGTTTGGTTGTATTTTAATGTGATGTCAAAACACATTGTCATCAAAATCCCCAGAGACACTATTATGGTGTCAAAATGAAACATTATCAACCTAAGACTACAAGAATAACAACTTGAAATAATACCGTTGTAACTTTGTAATGCAATGCCAATATCAGGCAAAATGATTTTGATGTACGAAGTGGAATGACTGATTGTACATATTTCATTTCTTTCTGTTTATTAAAAAACATACGGCAGTTACGGTACTCGAGAAAACCGTGTAGCATTTGCATGGCATTTGATGAAGTAATGTGGAAGCTGAGATATAAATTAGCTGTACTGGGGAGATCTTAACCACAGGAGCTGTTATGCTGCAATCCTTGGCTTATCTCAGGCGTGGCTGTACACGCCTGTATGTTTCGGGAACTAAAAATATTGGGGTTTTTTTCCTGTAAATGAGAATTACGAACAATAGTATAGCATACTCCGTTAAGAACCACTGAAATGGTGGTGCAGTAAATGAGAACTAGTAATTGTCTGGATTTCTTACAGGGTCTCAAGAACCACTCCTTAAAGAAGGCTGATGTCCATTTGTGGATAAGTGAATGCAAACACAGTGGGGCTTAGTGACTTAGCCATGAATCACTGGTGGAGAGTTTGGTTGGACTGGATGATCTTTGGTTGGACTGGATGATCTTCTGGTTGGACTGGATGATCTTCTAGGTCTTTTCCAACCTTATAGTTCTGTGATTCTGTGTGATTCTGTGAGAGACAATCTCATTCTAATTAATTTTTCTGCCTAGGGATTGAACGATGGGATTACACTGCCGTGCCAGTTTACCGTCACGTTCTACCAGGCATAACTGGTACTTGATTTTCTTGGGACAATTCAGTTTTCACCTGCCTTGAACCCAAGTTAGCCTTCTAGGGTGGGATTCATCCGCCCTGGTGTAGTTGTCTAAATCTACCCATGTAAGCCTGAGCTCATCCTTTTACTCTTCTTTGTCAATGAAGAAAAGTAACGAGCTTTTGAGGGTAAGTAATCGCATCCTATGGCTGCTCTGAATTGCCCTCTGGAGTAACGTACCTCTCTGTGTTTCGCTCGGAAAGAGTCTAGATGGGTAGTTGTAACTACATGCCTAGCTTTTAGAGGATACAATTGCTTGAGAAAAATCCCACCTTACCTTCTTCTGATAAATAAATTAGTTTTCCTACAGCCTTTATCAAGCTAATTGTCTTGGTAAACCTCTGAAGTGTATTTCTGTATTTCTTCTGCAGCAAGAGAAATGCACACTTTGGGCATCTGAAATCTGTGCTTAGGTTGAAACCAAGCAGCCCAAGAACAATAAATAATAGAATTCAGGATTTTTAATCCATTTTGCCAAAACATAGCAAGACCCTCAGCAATTGCTGAACATCCTGCATAGTACATCTGAAACATAGTTCCTGAGGAAAAGTCGTTTTCCATATTTCCAAGAGGAAAAATAAGTGAAATCACTTGAAAATATCTTAAGTAGTAAAAGTTGAGTTCCAACTGAGCCACTAATTAACCAACTGAATTTTTGGATAAAGGTGAACACTGTTCTTGTCTGTCCTTGCCTGGATTTGGATTATTTTCTTGGGTATAACTGCAATTTTATGGCAATTCCTAGTTTTAAAGTTAATCAGTAGTAATAAAGCATGATTAAAACATCTATTCCATTCTTCATCTTTATAATAAAAAGCTGAAAAATTTGTCCAGAAATCAGCTGTTTTGCAAAACAGCATATTGAGATTTTTTTAATCTCCATAGACAAATGATACTTAATTAAAAATATTCATCAGTTTTTGTGCTAATCGGTACAAATCTTAGTGATCAGTTTCATAAGAAGGCAACAGCCATGTGAATTTAGGCACCGATTCAAGTAATCAGTCTTAGCTTTGATTTTTGGTTTTTCTTGGTGGAGTCATGTAGGAAACTGTGTGCGCAGGCGCTAAATGATGAAATTCTTAATAGTAAGCTCAGATTTAAAGTTTTTTTTAGAGGTTGCACATTATTTAGTGCCAAAAATAAAACAGGGATTCCCCATTTCTTGGCGTTTTATATAGAATTTCTGATCTACTGATGGTCCCAGCAGACGGAATCTCCCTAAGTTTCAGTTTTTGGAAACCGTGAAAAGCTGTGACCCAGCCTTCGTATTCTTAGGCCACTCGGGGTTTTTTTGTTTTAATGGACAACTTCTAATTTTGCACTTGGAAATCAGCCTGTAGTTAGAGTAAGATATAATGTAAAATCAAACGATATTATTTGTGAATTTATAATGTAATAACCCTTCTGTCAAAGAACAGAAATAATTACACTGTAATTATGTTGGCGGTTGGTAAGGGCTGTGGGAACCGTTTGAACTTTGTGTAATGTTATCTTGTTAAATGTTTGGGCATTTTAAATAGAAATCTTGTTTAGTTCACTGCTTAATACTGTAGTTTTGTTTGTACTTGATAAGATGTCATTTTTAGTGAGGGCAAGTGTTCACACGGGTCAGAAATGTCCTGTTGTGT
>VZTO01023388.1:0-30553 GCA_013400615.1 Syrrhaptes paradoxus | reverse complement strand
ATTTCTTGGCGTTTTATATAGAATTTCTGATCTACTGATGGTCCCAGCAGACGGAGTGTCCCTAAGTTTCAGTTTTTGGAAACCGTGAAAAGCTGTGACCCAGCCTTCGTATTCTTAGGCCACTCGGGGTTTTTTTGTTTTAATGGACAACTTCTAATTTTGCACTTGGAAATCAGCCTGTAGTTAGAGTAAGATATAATGTAAAATCAAACGATATTATTTGTGAATTTATAATGTAATAACCCTTCTGTCAAAGAACAGAAATAATTACACTGTAATTATGTTGGCGGTTGGTAAGGGCTGTGGGAACCGTTTGAACTTTGTGTAATGTTATCTTGTTAAATGTTTGGGCATTTTAAATAGAAATCTTGTTTAGTTCACTGCTTAATACTGTAGTTTTGTTTGTACTTGATAAGATGTCATTTTTAGTGAGGGCAAGTGTTCACACGGGTCAGAAATGTCCTGTTGTGTCTTGCTGGTTGCAACACCCTGATACCTGTTTCCTAAGCATTGTGGTTCAAGAGAAATAAACAACATAAAATAGTTTTTTGGATTTCCAGTGTGATTTATGTCAATGCATTAAGCAAGACCTAAATACCTTTAAAAGAAGGTCTTTTTGCATTGAAACAGGGCTAAATTTCACCATTTACAAAGACAGTGGAATGGTGCATTATTTGAATGAAATATTACTCACTTTTGATGAATCTTTCAAATCAAATGGTACAATCAGGATTTTTTTTTCTCTTTTTTTGATGTTTCTAGACTCCTCCCATTAAAAGACAAAGGCTTTTTCTCCACTCTCATGTTGGCTAGAGTTGGGTTCTGAAGCAGATTTTATGCTGTAAAATGTCTCCACAGGCAGTAGCTGAGCCATGGGAGGTGTGCTATGGGGAGCTGGGTTGTACCTGCATCCCCGGTACCCCGGTGGTGGTGGATACAGACAGATGTTCCTTTTTGCAAATAGCTGCCGTGCATGCTTTAAGAGGGGCTGCTCCCTAGCTGCTTGCTGCCCCTCTGCTGAAGATTTCTGGCCCCAGGACTCGTCCAGGGAGGAGATCAGAAGGAGCTCTCCCTGAACAGCTTCCAGCAAAGCAGCTGGATTAGATTAAACAGAGACAAAGGCTGACATGGCCTGGAGCCCACGAGGGATCTCTTGGATGAGCCCTTCTGCTGGCACAGGAATGGCCAGCTGGGTCCAGGAGAGGATTTCTTCTCTGTGGTCTTTATTAAATGTGTTTGTATTACTGTGCCCGTCAATCCTCCTCGTACTGACACAAACCAGCCCGTGATGCCTAATTGTGGATGTTCATCAGACCTAACAGCACTGGAGCCACCACTGTCTGTTCCAGTTAGGACAGGAAAATACTTACAAGGACAGAGCCTGCTTTTCCCTACCTGCCTTTGAAGTAATTTTTTTTATTTCACTTAAAATCACAAATGCAAATTTCTTCTTTGCTTGACCACCAGTTTGTTTTTTCTTTTTCCATTATTTATTAACTCTTTGTGTGTGTATTTCTGCCTTTTCCTTAGCACCTTCATATGTAATTCACAGTTAGATGTCATTTATTTTCTTTTAGATTACATGTGGTGTTCTCTTTTTTCTTCTTTCTTTGTTGTTTTTTTTTATCTCGGAAAATGCAATACCCTGCGACAACGGCTGTAACAAGTTGTGTGTCTGAGAATGGGCTCAGCTTACATCTGCAAAATCTAACAGCTCCACAGTAAGGCTTAGACTGCGTGACAGCCCGGTAGCTGAGTATCTGTTTTCAGATGTTTATAGCAAGCTCCTAAAATCTCTGCTTTTCTTTTTAGCAGAAGAATTCCCCTGCAAAGTGAGGCTGGGTTTCTGTCTCCGGTGTGCAGGCTCTGACAGGCTAATAAGGAAGAGTGATGGTGGCAATAAAAAGGGTCTTGGGTGCATTCTTCAGATTTCACTAGTTGTAAAATGATGGCCCTGCTGCAGAAGGGCCACAGAGGGACTTGGAGCGAAATCTAGTCTGGAGAGTCTGAAGAGCCTGTTGCGGTGGAGTGACCTCCCCGTCAGCTCCAGCTCTCCACCTTGTTTATGGCCGTTGCATGGGAAGCGAGTGCTGAATTAAGAGCATTTGAGATTCCCTTTTAACTCAGAGGACAGAGGTGCGTGGTGTTGATGTTTAAGGATTTGCTCTGTTGAAATTGGTGTGAAATGATCAACAAAACACAGTGTCAGAATCTGGGAATTAATTTCCTGCACTGAAGGCAGCGAGTGCATTTGGGGACTTGCACAAGTTCTGTGTGGTGTTGGAGCTGGTGACTACCACTGTGGAGGTAAACTGGAAATGGCAGAAAACTTCCTGATAAGCTGATTTCACATGCATACATATTGACATAAATCCTAGGTTTTAAATCCTTGTTTTGATGGAATTAATATGCTGAAGTGTGTAGGTATGTGTACAGGTAACACCTCTCCTGTCGCATTAAGCCAGTCCCTGAGTTTAGCTGCCTTTAAGAACTGCAGACTTTAAAGGATATATAACGCTCTGTATTCATTTAGTAAATATGAAATGACAAGAAAGAAGGATTCTTATAACCTTGTGAACAGTAGAAATAAGCCGAGATTGAAAGAGATTTGGGGGGAAAAATTCAGATAGGATGTATACCCTTCAGCATGCAGGAAGCTGCCCTTGTTAGGAACTATCTTTGCATGCATAATTAATTCAGCAGCACATTTCGTTTCTTACAACTGGAAGAGAAATTGAATTCAGGTGTTTGGTGAACATATGGGGGATTTACTGTGAATTTATGACCTGTGGTTTGAGTGTAAAACCCCAAGATACTAGCTGATAAAACTTAATGAAGCTTGTGCAGAGAAGCTATTTTTATTTGCAGTTTTGTAATTGATACGTTTTTGGGTTTTTTACACCTCTCCCCCACCTTTTAATGCCTTGTTCTCAGTAAATTCTTTGATGCTTAAGAAAAACAAAAATAGTGTAGGATAAACCTTTCTGTGCCTCCTTCCAGCTTCCAGCTGCACCGTGTTCCAGGTACATTTTAGTCTTAACAAGTCTGATCAGCTCAGCTGATATTTTTCTGGGACTGACTGTAGCAATTCTCTAATCGCACAACAGCTCTTTTGGATGTGACACTGGCTGTTGTTGGTCCTGTTTGTACACCATGTCTGTATGTGTTCATATCCGTGTGTTTGTGGAAAATCTGTTCCCTGGTATCTCAGACGAGGACTGTCTGAAGGGCACACATCGGTTACACTAAATTGAGCTTGAGGACTGGTATTTAGATGTCAAAAAACCCCATAGAACAAAACAGTAAGAAAAGACCAACCTGCTCTGGCAAGCTGGTGGCAGGAAGGAGAAAGTGCAAAGTCTGCCACTGCCCAGCTGTCACCGACCCCGCGGTGTGTGGGCACGGTCGTCTGTGTCACTGACAATTAACAAATCCGTTTAAAGCGAACAGACCAGCAGAGCAGGCATTGGAGCGTGGTGCTAACTTTAAGCCTAGTAAAGGGCACACTTTCCTTTTACTGTATGTCCACGGCTTTTTGCAGCACCTTGACAGTTCCTCCTTATCCACCCTCCAGGGCCACCTGAAACAGGCAAATCCGTCTGCTTGGAGCAGGCACCACGGCGAGAGGGTGCCTGAGCCACAGTGAATGTAGCAGAAGCTTTTGGATTAGATTATCACCATTTGGCTTTCTGTTCGTCTGTTTTCATCCTGCTCAAGCCATGGAGGAAGGGGCCAGTTATGCAGACACTCCGCCAGTTCCGAACTTTGGCCAGAACGTGTGCTGCCAGCCATGGCCCAGCCACCAGCGCAGGGACATCGTTAATCCTCGGTGGGATGGGAATAAGCCCTTTTTCTGCTCCTCTCCACGTGTAGGTTCAAATTCACCTTTTGATTTTTGATATGACAGGAGTAATCTGTCCAAATGGAAATGAATTTATTTTATACAAATAGGTGATAGTTATTGGGGTTGTTCAGCCTGGAGAAGAGAAGGCTCCGAGGAGACTTAACAGCAGCCTCCCAGTACCTGAAGGGGGTAGTGAGAAAACAAGGGGTAATGGGTATAAACTGAAAGAGGAGAGATTTAGACTGGATATTAGGAAGAAATGTTTCCCTGTGCGGGTGGTGAGACACTGGCCCAGGGTGCCCAGAGAAGCTGTGGTGCCCCATCCCTGGAGGGGTTCAAGGCCAGGCTGGATGAGGCTTTGAGCAACCTGGGCTGGTGGAGGGTGTCCCTGCCCATGGCAGGGGGGTTGGAACTGGATGATCTTTAAGGTCCTTTCCAACCCAAACCATTCTGTGATTCTGTGATTTGACAGCTTGAAGTAAATAAGAACCCCTCCGTGTTTTATAACTGCTGTTCAGAGACCCAAGCCGCTGGCCAGGCCAGCAGGTCCGTGGCAGCTCAAGGTTGTGTTAAAAGATTTCAAGGGGTAAGGAACACTTTGTTTACTAACCTCTTGGTTATTCTGGTCATGTTGCACTGCCTGGTGGTGTTGTTAAGACCCTCCTCCATGCTTTTTCAGGCCAATAATTTTTTTTCAAAGCTACAGTCATCCCTATTCAGTAGCATGTTGGTATCTGCTTTATCACACTGAAAATCTGTCTGTTTTGAAAGGATTACAGCCCTGTACATCAGTGCATGGCATCACACTGAGACATTGCTTAATGATCTGAGACTCTGATGGCCATTGCTGCGGCTGCTTGTTTCTGGAAATATGTGACAGCTCTGGCCCATCTGAGCCTTGCTTACAGTTGCATTTTCAGCCTGTGCTGGCGGTTGGTTGTTTTAAAGCGGCGCTCACAAAATAGCTGATAGTGAAACATGCCATCTGCAGATGGAAGGCAATGGGGTGCCAAGTAGAGATGTGATAGAATGAAGCCCATCGGCTTTGTAACCCAAGTTAACTTTGGCCCTAAAAGCCTTTCCTTGGTTTTTATTTATATTAAGAGCATTTAATAATGAAAGCACTTTGGTAGAAGAAAGTCACTTGCATCCAGTGCTAGGAGGTGCTGATTGTCCTCCAGAAGTTCACAGCTGCCCTGTTATTGAGTGGGCAGGGGGACAGGCTGCCCGGGCAAGCTGTGGTTGCTGTAGAGAGCTGTAATCCCCTTTTTGCTAAAAGGTTTAAAACTAACACAGGTCAGATTTTCAATAAACTTCAGATGGATTTCCAGTTAAAATCCTTCCTTCCAGCTAGTAGTCCTGAGTTTGTTGGGTTGAACTTAGCTTCACATTTTCACTTAATTCAAGTGAAAAACTCAGACAAAACATGGTGCATTTAGTTAAACTTTTGAGAACTTGGGCCATACATCTGCAAACGTCCAAAGGGAATTTAAGCAGCAGAAACACCTGCAGCCCTGCATCCTGGTAGTCTGTTGGTATGACTATACCTTTCTTGGATTAATTCATCCAATAGGTCAAAATTAGTTTTGCTTGAGGTTGGCTGAGGACTCATCACACCAGATACAGTTGGGTTAGATCTGTCACAAGGGATAAGGATGTGACTTACATAAAGAGTTGTAGATAAAACGAACATCTCCGCGTCTGAAAAGGAAGAAAGTTAGGTTTGCACTATTTTTTGCAAAATTTTCTTTGTGACAGTTTTTTGTTGTGATTATGATTTTTGCATTTCCCTCCTTCTGGAAGCAGTAATTGTTGGCAGGGGGTTGAATTGAGATATCAAGGGGGTGTACCAGGTGTTTTCTGAGTGCAGAGGGAGACATAAAAACAAAGCAAAAAACCACTGATGATAAAATTATCTGGATGAAGAGAGGCATGAAAAGAAATGGGAGACAGCACGGCAGGCCAGGATGGAGACGTGCAAGGCTTTGCTGGTGGGAAGGTTGGGGCAGCTGTAACTTAAACTAGAGAATCAGAACAAGGCTGAGAGAAAATGGAAACAAAAGGAAGCCAACCTGAAATATAGTCTAAGCCCTTAAATAATCTTTTCTTAAAAGTATCTCAGCCCTTCCTTAGCTGCCTGCATTTTCTCTTCTCCTCTTCTAAATAAAAATGTTTAATTTTTTCTTTATTGTTATGAAACTGCTGACTTGACTGCAGTTTCTGAGTCTCACGGACTTTTTGAGCACAAAGAAATTTGAGTAGATACAAAAGTGGTTTATTTCTTTTCATTTATCTATTTTCTGTGAAATAGGGTTTTTTATAATTCACTTCTTTTGAAATTTTCTAAATTTGGGTCATGTCCCTTGCTTTTCAGATAAAATAGAAATATTGTTAAAAGATTTATCTTCTCTGCTATTATCAAGCCTTTTAATATCTTTGAATAATTTTTCTTCATTTTTATTTTCTTTTTTAATATTTTTGTCATTAGAATAAGTTATACTTAGGTCTAGAGACACGTCAATCATAAATCCCAGGATCATCCTTCTCCTTTTTTGTTCCATCTGTGCAGGGTAAAGGGTGTCAAATTCATGCGTTTGCTATTCAGGAGACCTGTGTTTTGGCTTCATGGCATGGACACTGCGTTTGCTTTCTGTTCCTCTCTGGATGTAATTGTTTTGATGAATAGCAATCACAAAATGTGCAGCAGTCCTCAGATCTGTAACAACCCCTCCACTAGCCCATTCTGGGGTGGTAGAGTGTGTCTGTTCCATATAACGCACAGGGTTCAGTACTTTTGAGGTTTATCTTCTGGTTTAGTTTGTCGTTGGATAACTGCTCCACCGTCACTTTGTACGGCGATCCCTTAGAGTTTGAAACAGCCTTGATCCAGCAAGGCGGATAATTTACCCATCACCTCGAGTACTTCAATTTGTCTGCGCATGGTGCTTTTCTGGTACTTTTATACCAAATTTCAGTGACGTTTCTCCTTCAGAGATATGTTCTTATAACTGAAATACTAACTCTTGAGGTATTTTACTACATGTAAGTGCGACATATCTTACAGAAAACACTGTCTGTGCAGAAAGTATTGGACTAGTTGTTTGTTAGATTAACAATACCCCTTTTAAAAATCAGCAGACCATTTAAAAGTATTTTGTGTGCCTTGTTCTGGATTGTGATGATTGCATTTAAACTGTGCAGTGTATAGCAATGCATGGGAAAAAACAAGTGGCTGTAGAGTAAAGCTGGGCAGAATTTGACAATAAGGAATAAATTTACATAACATAAAACTGCAAATGGAGATAAGCTATTTCACTAAATTAAGATGAATTAAGGAAATAGAATTAGCAACACATATACAATGAACTGGAAATTTTCAAAGTGCCATGTTTTGTTTCCACCTGTTCTAAATAAAGCTTTCTTTTAATTGTACTTTTCAGAATGGCAATTTGCACATAGAAGTTGACCTACTCGAAAAATAGAACATTTCTTAAAGTTCCCATTTACCAAAAAAGAAAGAAAGAAAGAAAGAAAGAAAACACTTCCCTAGATTCCTTCCTTTTCTTTGCCTTTGGTTTCAAAGGAAAGAAAAAAACCCCAAACCTCTTCAAAAATTATCCTTTGCTAGAACCATGCTAATTTTTCATGTGCCAGCCAAGCACTGATAAGCTCCATTTAATGACACTGAAAAGAGTGGGAGGGGACGTCTCAGATATCTGGGACCTCAAATCCACCACACCTACCGATTCCAAAGGGTGGGGAATACAGTCACAAATGGACTCCAGAATTGTTGCTTTTCATATAAGAGAAGGCGTGGGATATAAATTCACTGTGCTTTGTTGTACGATGTGTCCAAGAACAGAAATCTATGGAATTGCTTTCCCTTGTCTCCCTGCAGATTTCTCTTCTGAAACAAAGCTGTAGCTGACCATTCCTCAGTAGCCCGTTTGAAATAAACAAAGAAATGCAGGGCTTAAGAAGGCCATAATAAGAGATTAAAATGCTTCTGGTTAGTCTTGATAGAACATATTTGTTTGTCAGGCTTCCTGTGATTCCCACATTAACGTGTCTTAAATACAGTGGGGGTGGTAGGGGTCGGGTGGGAGCTGCACAGCTGGAAGAAGCGGTAACGAGATTAATAAAGATCCACTTTACTTGGTGAAATAACCCATTCCTCTGCATATTTCCTTCTGGTTTCACATAAACCTGTGCTATGGAGAGCAGATCACCTTCAACAGACATTGTGGGAAAATTGATGGTTCTGAAGAATTCACGGTTCTGGGTCTGATGTGGTCCCTCCAGGGCTGAGCCCCACCCCAGCCCACCAGACCCGCGGGCATCAGCCAGCGCCGCTCTGCTGCCAGAATGCATCCCTGCGTACGGCACTGTCAGATGGATTGCTTTTTGCTGGCCCCTGAGCCTTTTAATGCTTTCAGACTGATCAGTTTAAAAGACTTGTTAAAAACAGAATGAAGGGATGACAGGCTCTTATTGATTGGGAAAAATAATCACATTTTATATAGGTAGGGCCTTCAGACACTGTAATGAATTTGATGCGAATAAAGATCTGACAGTACTACGGTTTATTGATCGTGAAGAAGTATCTTTCATGTTTATTCAGTAGCAGAGATCATTAGGACTTTTAATTTCCCTTTATGCTAAGTCTGACACTAGCGCATGTAACATCCTCTAGATGGTGGCTTCCGATGGTTCATAGGAATAGCCTCATTCGTATTATCCTCACACCATGTGAAGTTTCTTTATAAGCAAAACAGCATTAATCATCTTTAAAAAACCAAAGATCTTTGTACTAAATGCTTGGAAATTGTTTTTAAGTCTGTCGTCCTGCACTGTAGTAGCAGTCCTGTGCTAGGAAATTACAGTCACAGATGGCAGTCACCAAGTGTATTGATCATCTCCATCCTCCCTCTTACAGCAACAGAGCAACCCCCAACAACCATGACCGGATACAGCGCCTGAGACAAGAGTTTCAGCAAGCAAAGCAGGACGAGGATGTGGAGGACAGGAGACGTACTTACAGTTTTGAGCAGCCATGGGTAAGTGTAGAGCCCATCCCATCTGAAACCGCTGGCTGGCTCCCACTGGCTCCGGGCTGGTTTGGAGCAGAGTGATTAGGGACACAGGGTCCTCTGCCTCCAGGGTTCTGCCCTTTCTCTTATCCCCATTTTTTGGTTCTTTGATGTTTATTTCATTTTAGAACTTCTTCAGCCAGCTGTCCTGTGTGCATATAGCATTGTTTGCTCTGTGTGTAGACCCTCAACTCTGAGACACTACTTGGATGTTTTTGCCTAAAAGGCAATGTAAATTATGCTGAAATTTTCTAGGAAAATCAGAATAAAATACATACTAGCAATAGATAGTTTAGAGGGAACATGTAACCTTGTAAACAGTATTTTCTCTGCAGCAATATCCCTGTGATTAGTTCATTTCCTTAAGAGGAAGAACTGTGTATTTCCACAGTAAAAAGGGAGAGATATGTGTAATAGCATGGTTCACAGTAGAGCCTGTTTGCCACTTCTATTAGCTGAGATGGTTCTGTCGTGAGATATAAGTACTAATTGATCATTAAAATCCTGTTCAATCTGATCTAGTGATGCAATTATGTAAATCCATGTGCTTATCTTGTTTAACACGACTGAATGAACCAGCGTTGCTTTTTCATCAATTACATATCCTGAATTAGGGTTCTTTAAATGTGGGACAAACATTTTATTTTATTTTTGTTTAAAATTCTGCGATAAAGATGATGGACAATTTGCTTGTGTCCCCCAAAAAGCGGGGGCTGTATGGTGACAGCAGTAGAATCTCTCCAGCTTCCTCCGAAGCAGGTGTAGGTGATGGGTTCCCGTCCCTTGACATTGCAATGCACGAGGCTGAGGTGGAAACAGTCAAAGATCAGCATCTGTGTCTGCAAGTCCCTGAGAACAACCTAGGTAGTATCATGCATATGACACCTGTGGTTGCCTATGTTGGAGGATATAAAAGGTTTTTTGGCTTTTGCTGGGTCTTTTTGTCCTTGTCCATCTTAAACTCACCAGTTGGAACCTGTGGAGGTTTTGACATGCAGCATGGAGAGGAACAGAGGTCAGTGTATCCCTAAATGACCTGACAGTGCTTAACGTACTGTGTCAGGATGTTGGCTTCTCTTTTCCCGTCTTAGGAAACCTCTAGCCTTCTCTGAAATGGAATAAATAAAATAAACATTTTTTTATGACCAGATGTTTTCAATTTGATGTGGCAGAGATAATGTGATGGCTCATTACAGTTATAGTGTGACAGGTTTTGGGTGAAAGGGGGCTGGGTGTAGGAAGCACTTTCCATTGTGCGTATCAACTGCTGTTTAGTCTCCAAATGAGAGATTTGAGCAGCATTCTTGGGAAAACTGTCTATGAGAAAAACTTGCTCTCTTGAAGACTTGGGAACTTAACTACTGAAGGTCATGGGCCAAATTGTTGTATATCTAAATGCCATAGCAACTTCAGACAGGCAACTTGGCTTTTATTATAGTTCCTTGTAATGAGCGAGGAGGGAATTATTTGGATGACAGGCTGATTACCTTAGGAATGGAATAATTTCCTAAATTGTGGGTCAGAACATTGACCTTTCCTTTTTCTCTTATTCAAACAAATGGGATCTCTCTGTTTACTCCCCTTCTACAGATCATGCAAATGTGCAGAAAGTGACTAATTCAGCTTAATGTATTAATATTAATTCTGAAGCTGATTGTTGCTTTTGTAGGAGCTGCTCTGTTGTTAAATACCTAGGTGACCAAATCTTTTATTTTAGATATGTACTTTAAAAAGAATTGGTCCAGGGTATTTTTGAATTATTTTTTTTTCCCATCATGTACTCCAGCCTTTCAAGATCACAATGCCTGGAAAGGATAAAGCGATGACCTCATCCATTTCAGCAGCTCACAGTCACTTTGGTGCTAAGGAGCCATAACCCCCTCTCTTAAGGAGTGTGTATTACTTTAACATATTCGTCTAAAATGAGGGACTTTGTGAAGACACCCTCTCAAAACAGATCCAGATGTATTATTGAATACCAATGACACAAAAAAATGCAAAAGTGGTTTATAATATGCATGCAGGAAAATACTTAGATACATCCGTCAGCCTCCTTCCAGTCTTCTCCATCTGTAAGCTGTTGGTCACAGACCACAGCAGTGAGAAGGGCACCTAGGCGTCTGCTGCTGCTGAAAAGTGTGTTTCCACCTGAGGAGACGGGTTCTGCAGCCCACATCAACAAAAGGCTCCACATTCAGAGAAGCCTCCAAGCCGCACGGCAGCAGCCAGTTCTGACTTGGTTTGGGTAGAAAGAGAGAAAAAGAAACTGTCCATGGAGGAGTGTTGCTGTGAGGTGACAGGCAGTTTGCGTTTCTCATTAAGAAGGTGATGGGAGGATGGGGGATAGGGAACAAAGTCCTGTGGTGGTGTGGGACTGTTGGTTGCTTTAAGGAAGTGTAAGCGAACACGGGGTTTGGAGGGTAAGAAATGGATACTGACAGAACTCTGGCAGCTCGGAGGATATTCAGAGGAGCTCAACGGCTCAGAAACCCACTGATGTATTACCAAAACGATGTGGTGAACGTCACCAACTCCAGTCCATCCCAGACCACTAATGGCCTGTGACACAGAAGCTGGTTGCCTGTGACAAATGCCTCCGTCTCCTCCGGGGGCTGGAGGCAGATCTCCGTGCCCTGGAGCACTCCATGGTGGGGGCTCTGAGCGATGCCCGCGGCGGGCAGACCGGCGCTGACCCCATCCTTGCTGGCTGTGGCCATCAGCTGAAGGTTGTTTCTCTGCAGATGAGCAATGCGGCAGAGCTGGACTTTTTGCCTGGCTGCATTTGCCCTGCTGGTAAACAAAATACTTGACTGCCTGCGAGTGTTCATACAGCGTCAGGCAGCTTAAAAACAGGCACCAAGAGCCCCAGTGCTGGAGTGAGACGACACTGCTGTTAAGCAGCATCACATTTCTGCTCAAGGCCATTTGAATGACACGCCGTTAAGTTTTATAACTGAGTAACTGTCACAGCACTGAGCCGTCTCTAAAATCCACTAGTTCTGCAATTGAGACGAGGCTTTATGGAGAAGCTTTTCACATTTGTTTATTTTAAGATAACTTTCTCCGGCTTCATAATTTTTTTCCTTTTTCATGGCTTTTTTTATTTTTCGTGTTTTGAGAAACAAGGTACAAGAGGGCTTCAAGGGCAATACTGTGTGCCTGATGTTACACAGGAAAAAAAAAAGAAAAAAAAGTATGATTAATCCATTTTAATCCTGCTAGTGTTAATTCGTCAGAGCTTGCAGAAGTGTGTATCTGAGCATGTAGAACTGCATGAAATCACAGTATGTCTGCTGATATTTAAGGCCCTTTCTGTTGCTATGACATTTTTATACCAATGCAGGATGCTTTGAGGCTGATCTTTCTGTCCAGTCCCAAAGCTGAGTCTATAGTTTTAGTTCTGTTCTGGGTAGCATTGGGTCTTCTGAGGTTTAGCCTTGCTTGCACCATCCTGGGGTTGGGGATTTTGGTTGTANAGTGGCCCAGGTTGCCCAGAGAAGCTGTGGATGCCCCATCCCTGGAGGGGTTCAAGGCCAGGCTGGATGAGGCTTTGGGCAACCTGGGCTAGTGGAGGGTGTCCCTGTCCATGGCAGGGGGGCTGGAACTCGATGATCTTTAAGGTCCTTTCCAACCCAAACCATTCTATATTTCTATGAAGGATTTCATAAAACACCAGCAATTTTTGCCCAAGATTTAGGCTCTGACTAATATCTTACATTTTAAACTTTTTTACCCCACTAGTTTCAATCTACTAATTGATATGAAATAGCAAATGAAGATAGAAGATTTTTAAGAGAAATGAAATCATTCCCGTTTGTAAACAAAAGTATTTATAGCTCACAGGCATGCAGGGCGTGTAAATACCCCAGGCGGAATTTCAAGGCTCTCCAAGTGGTTTGTTTCTACCATTTGGAAGATTTTCTTTTTGCTGCTGCTGTACACAGAATGGAAATCTTAGTCCCATGCTACACCATTCAGCTTCCTACATATACACCATAGAAAGACACACAAAGGGATGGGGTTCTCTTATTATGCGGTGTTTGGATTAATACACACACCTGTTGGCAATTTTACAAATAAATATTGCTATATGTTCTTTCACCATGGCAACATAAACAAAAAGGTGGAAGTAAAAATAGTTTTCAAGAACATCTCCCAGAACTATTGAATGTTTTTTATCATTCTGAAGTTTGATATACACGGTTACTGGCTTGTCTGTCATCTGTGCCGAGTACATTTACACGTAAAGCAGGCAAGGTTGTTTAATCTTGTCTATTGCTAATTAGTGCTGAACTACGGACTTTTTGGGGACCTCGTGTCTACCAGCATCACAGGTGAAGTTGAAAATTCTTGGTTAAACACAGAGGTTAATCTGGAAAAAAGTTATCACCTGTATTTTAATATTAAATAATGGCCTTTTTTGTACCTGGGAAAATACTAAGGGACTTGTTCCTTTAGTAATGTCCCGATTAACCATTTCTTTATCAGCACAAAGGAGTCCTATCAGTTTCTCCTAGCTTCTCTGTGTGGCAGTAGGCTGTGAGATAGGTGTGTTACCTCAGCTGGTGGATCTCGTATCTCCTGAACTGGCTGGATGTCCCTGAAAACCCTGTGCCCTGGATCACCACCATGATCTTCTGTCTGTAATTCTTGGTGACTTTCATCTGTGCCGGTCCTGGAGCGTCCCTGCTGCCACCATGCAGAGCTACCCTCCATGGGCAGGAATGCCCTTCTTCTGGGAAGGAAACTATGTGTGCAGCCCCTGGTGTAGCGAGGAAAGAGAGGAGGGAGCGTTGTCCTTCAAACATGCTGCCGTTCACTGCTGGTGGTGGTCAGTGCAACACGAGCCACGAGGGTTCACTGTGAAATGAAAAAATGTTGTTTGCATTAAGTAAGAAACCTGTAGAAACTTTTGACTTTGCAGCTCTGGTTTTAAATTAATGCCTCTCTGAGAAGAGCACTGTGTAATTTCTTCAAGTGCAGTTTTACATGCTGAACATTGCTGTGACAATGCTGAATGCTGTAACTATCATTGCCACTTGAATGTATTGTGGAAGACATGAACATGCATTTATCTGTATAATGCAGCCTTGGCTGTTATTGTGGCCTTGACCGCATCCTGATTTAGAAGGTCAGTGCTTGTCATACCTCTCTCTGCTAACAAGGCCAGAGTTCTTATCAATCTGTGCTGTGAAGACCAAGCTGTTGCCAGGTTTGTGGAACGGTTTCAGGTTATTATCATTGTACTGAGCCTTGTGTTGGTATCAGTGTTAAAATTACTGTTATGTGTATTCCTTACACATGGTGTTGTTGTTGCTGGTGAAAGATGTGAAAACTGTTCAACTGTTTTTTTTGGTTTTTTTTTACTTACCTCCATTTTTGTGCTGACATAAATGGGGTATGCATGTGCCATAGAATCACAGAATGGTCTGGGTTGGAAAGGACCTTAAAGATCATCCAGTTTCAACCCCCCTGCCATGGGCAGGGACACCCTCCACTAGCCCAGGTTGAAAAAAAAAGTGAAACTGTGCTTTCGGATAAAGAGCAGCAATTCTGATTTTGTGTCTTCTCTGGGATAACTGCTTTCTCGCATGTGACAGAACTGTGGCTTTTCAACTCTATGCAAGCTTTCCAACATTGTTAAAGTGGAACCCATGAAATGAGGAGATTTGCTTTAAAATCTTAGTTTAAATGTTTTTATTCCTTATGGAGAAGTTGAGATGGGAACGTCGAAGTTTCCCTCTGGTTCTCTGTAAGCTGCTTATACCCACACTGGAGAGAATTCACAATAAATCTGTGATTTTCAGGTAATCACTCGCTTCCATGAGCTGAGCCCTTCAATAAAATACCAAATGTCAGAAGACTCTCAATAAAGTCAAGAAAGTTAGAAATGTTGACATATGCAATAACTGAAACACTCCGCTGTGTGTGTTGCCCTTATTTAATACAGTCGGAAATCTCCGTGGGGGTTGTTGGTTTGGACATACATATGCACAGCTTATTCATCTCCGAGAACATTTCCCACTAGGCTGACACATGATTCTGTTTTCTCGGCTTGTTGCTTCATCATACCATTCCTAAAGCAGTTTCCATCAGAAATACTGTTTTTCTGAGGTTTTTACAGGGTAAATATTTTCTGAAGTAGACATCAATATTGCATTAAGACTTCTCTTAGGCAAGGTCTCTGTTACTCATAGTTTACACTCTGACTCTTTTGGACAATGATCTTCTCGTAATGGGAAAGGCAGTTGTTCACCAAATTGTACCTATCTGTTAAATTCTGGGCCGAGACTGAGGCTCTGTCTGAAGTGTACTGTTACTGAAAATTAAGTTTCTAAAGGTTATCCACCTGTTTCAGATTTGTTGTGTTTTTGGCTACCTGCAGATATGTGACTGTGTAGTAAGACAAAGGAGAAGCTGATGTCACAAATGACAACTTTCTAGTTTCTAAAACTTGTCTTCAACGTAAGAAGCTTTGAAAAGCCTTTTATCTTTCAGATATTTGTCAGCCATGATGATATCTTTCTGCTTCAGAAATGATGACGGCAGAAAACAAAAGAAAGATTCATTTTGAGGGAAGGCACAGATGAAAAGGCAGAAAGCACTTTAAAAACAGCAGGTCTGAGACAAGCCGTTTCAGTCCCGTGCTCAGCCAAGTGGCTGTGCTCCCTGACCCCCCAGTGATTAGACTTTTGAATAGAACTGATAATTTTGAGGAGGTAAAATGATGTTCTGTTTCTTCGTGAGGTGAAACATTAGTATTAAAACAATGTGAAAAGCCCATAAGTTTCTTTGACTTTTGTGGCATCCTTTTTTGCAACTTACCATCACAAAATCTGAAGACAGTAGTAGCATAAAATGAAAAGCTATATCTCTACAAAAGTAAACTTTTTCAAAATCCAAAGATCTTGACCAGTAATGCTCCGTATTCAGGAAAAGGCCATCCATTTTCAAGCGCTTTTAGTATTGGCCTCCAAGTTTCAAATTGTCACCTCGTTAAGATGTTATCTAAAATACTTTCCAGAGATACAGGACTGCCCACAAGAGACCTGCGAGATTTATCTACTTGATCGTATCGAACCAGAAAATGTTTCCCTGTCTCTCAGAAAAACAAAGGGTGAATCTCTCGCCCAACAGCGAAGCAGGAGAGCATCGCTGAGGGAGAGCATCGCTGGAGCGTGCCGGTGAAGCTCAGAAGAGCTGCGGTGCTCCCTCCTCCCTCAGACCCTGGGCAGGGTGACACTCAGCACTGCCCTTCCCAGGTTAACTCACAGTTTCTGAAGGTCTGTTCCACTGACTTGATTTAGATTTCAGTGTCGCTGTAAAAGCACAACCGTTTCTGTACCAATATTTTTCTGACGTGTATCAGAAATAGTAGGTGAGACAGAGACTCCGTAGCACAGGACACTGGTATGGGTCAGAATTTAACCCGTTTATTACTAAAGAGCTGCCTGAACCATATCCTGAAACAAATGCAGCTGTAGGTGTACAGTAGGAATTTAAATTATCGCTCTTTTGCGGGTATTTTTCTTCTTTGTTTAAGACATTTTCATTTTCGTTTTGTAGCCAAGCACCAAGTCGTACTCCCAGAGCGGCAGGCACTCGGTATCCGTAGAGGTTCAAATGCAGCGGCAGCGGCAAGAAGAAAGAGAGAGTTTCCAGCAAGCTCAGCGGCAGTACAGCTCGTTGCCCAGGTATGGAAACTGTCCGCAGCTACTCGGTGTGTGAGCCTGGAGCTCATTTCATTCGTGGAAGGAAAATGATGTACTTGGTGCAGACACTTTTGTTCAGCGTTGATATAAGGTGGAATGTATTTAGTGTGGAAACAGCGTAAAATTCCTTAAGTGAGAGCATGTGGTAGATGTTTATTTTAGGAGGATTGCTTCAAAGCTGATTTCAGTGGGATTTGATGACATTCAGCATCCAACAGAATTGAGACATTAAAACAAAGCTATTCTTTGTGGGACACCATCCAGTTTAATTTTCTGCAATTACAAAAGCCTCCTGAGCATGACATGGGCTGTCCCCTTTTGACATGTCAGAGTATTTTTTTTTCTGTTGCCTATTTCATTACTGGATAGAAATATTATCTTTGTGATGCTGATACAGAGAAAAAACTTAACAGGAAAAAAAAATATCAGGACCTAAACCAAAAGAAATGGAACTGAGAAACTCTGTCCAAAATACCAGGGGCCTCCAAGTTTCCAGTATATACATTTCTTCTAAGTTGCTGGGTCATTACCAATGGAATACCAAAAATTAACACACTTTTTGTCTAAACAAATCTGTATTTTAAAAAATCGTATATTTTTTAAAATTAGCTATTCAAGCAAAATGTCTTTTACCTGGTAGTTAGCTTGTAGAATTAATAGACATTTGCCCAGCTTGTACGGTAAATTAGATAGCTGTCATTACGGATTATGCAAGTAGTCTTTGCGTTTTGAAATATCAGTGGTTGAATGGACAATCCTTTACACTGGAGGTTGGTGTCAATTTCCCTTCATTCTAGTTGTTTCTTCCAATGAGGTTGTGTTATTTTTTGTGCCCCATGGGGAAATGGTGTGGAAAATATATTTTTTGTGACAACATGTGTTTTGCCAAGTGCATCGTAACTTTTTTTGAAACAAATAGAGGTTTCATCCTCAGAGTTATCTGATCATGAACTCTTATCTTACCAACATCTTTGAAAATGTAACAGATCTCTCAGATTTTCACATGCTGTAACACATTTTAGTGCAGAATTTTTCTGTCAAGTTTGGAAGGCAGGAAAGGAAAATGTGAAGTTACTGTGTTTTCTTGGATAGTTAGTTTGTAATTTTGAAAATCTTTGTATTCCCTTTGCTTCTTATCTCCACCTTTCTTCTGCAGTGACCGCACATATTAATGCCATATTGTTTTTCCTGACAAATTCTCTTTCAGTTTTGATAGCCTAAGCAACGCACAGACTGAGTGGAAGAGCGTGGATGCTAGTTGAGTTGAGGGCATTATTTTTAGTTTTAAAACTGTGATTCTTAAAGCTCACTTCCCCTGTTCTGCGCAATCACTGGCAGAATTTAAAAGCTGGAAGTCAGTTGTAATGCAGTTCCAGTGACAGAAATTAAAGCCTATAAGGAGAAAATTAATCTACAAGAAATTTGGAAAATAATGGTTTGGGGTCATAGACATGCTTGTTTTGAAAAGAGTGACTGAGAACTTCACTCAACGTGGTTTTCAGCAAAAGAAATGACTAGCAAGCCAGCAATGCATGTTGCTGAGTAATTAATAACATAATGACTTTGCTGTAGCACTCTTGAGTGTTTGAGCTGTGCTGAGAGCAGACAGAATTTCAGGACCTGGGGCTAAAGCTGAGTGCTGTGAATATGACGATACTCAACAAGCTGGGTCATCCAGTTCTACAGCTTTGCCAACTGTTCATAACTGTGTCTGATCTTTAAAAAAATCTTACTTTTACTCTGAAGCTTAGGTCCCAAGCTTAATATTGCAGCTATGGCTTTGTAATGATTCAGGTTTGTGTACTGGCTTACTTCTTGAGCTTTGTTGCTTCTCATCTTGCACAGTCTCTAGGGGCCTCCTTTTTTTTCCGCATTGTACGTTTAAATCATTAGTACTGAAGGCAAATAAACTCGAGTCATTTTTAAAGGATCTTCCCAGAAAGACAGTGAAAGTGGGCCAACTAATTTTGAAGAAGTACCAGAAAACAGTCAGTAAATTAAATCAGTTCAACTAGTCATCCTCCTGTCCCATGTGAAACTGTAGAAGCAACGTTTAACTCCAAGCTAATTTTCTAGTACTTAAGATTTATCTTACTCCAGATCAGAAACCTGACAGTTTCGTAGCCTACAGAGGTTCATTCAATTTGTTCTTGTTCCAGGGAGTGATAAAACATGGCTCAGAAACATAATTTCTTTGGCAAAGTTGGATATGTGAATACCAAGAACAGCTCTAAAAATTTGCATAAGAATTTACATTATGTTGTAATTTATGCTGTAATATCTTACATTCATCCTGAATAATGATTTTCATCCAGAGGTCTCTCAATCTATTATGAAATAAGGTGGATATGGTCATTTTCAAGTTATATGTATGGAAGGAAGATTGCAAAAACATGAGGTGACTTGTTACTTTTGCTAATGGTATAAAAATTCTCCAGGTCTCCTCTCTCCCCACTGCATATTCATTGGATGAGGCCCCATTGAATCATGTGTGTTGACGTGAAAAACCAAGCCATACATAAACAACTAAATTATTTTCTTATTGATTAATGTCACAATATATTTTGGTTTACTGTTTGATTCTCATATGCTAATTTTAATCTCAAAGTGGGTCTCTCTTTTGCTGCAGTACAAAATTGTTTTACTTTATCATCACCAGTCTTATTTTAAATTCAAAAAAGCATCTAGCAGCTTGATAGTAAATTAAAGCTATTTCAAACCATAATCTGTCTTCAAAATAATATGATGACTTATTGTGAAAAGAGATATGGATTTGTAATTCCTAGATGTATTTGATTTATTTTTCTACCCCATGAAGCCAAAAAATGTGCAAGGTTCTGTCTGCCTCTTCTTTCATGAAATCTGGGAAACAGTCCTGATAGCACAAAATTCCTTAGTTCTGGAAATGGGAGGAGGAAACTCATCTATGCAACTGCCTATCACTAATGATATCTGCTGACTTCTGCAGTGTTAGAGCAAGTGTTCTAAAGATCTGCCTGTTGCCTTTGTAATCAAGTGTGAGTCTAGATTCAAACCTTTCATGAATTATTTTACAAGTGCTAGCTGTTACCTGGTTTCTTAGGAAGCACAGCAATGTGTATGGCCCAGTCTGCAACTAGGAACTTGTAGCACTTTTTTTCTTAAGAAGACACTGGTTGGGTGTAGCCCTGGGTGGGTTTTCATACCATACTGCACCTGGAAAGGCCTAGAAAGACAGTTCAGCTCAATAGGAAATGTTGTCCCAACAAAAGAGGCAAGATGCCTCTTTGAGGCAGAAGAGAACATGACTCCTGAAGAATGCTCTAGCTGGGGGAAACGTGGTGGCGTTGCAGAAGCACCCTTCTTTCCAGGGATCTTAGACAATGACAATAGAAGAGAAACCAGAACATTTGTCTTAAGAACTTCTTCCATTTTTCTTTCCAGGCAAAGCAGAAAAAATGCCAGTTCTGTATCTCAAGACTCCTGGGAGCAGAGCTATTCCCCTGGTGAAGGGTTCCAGACTGCAAAGGAAAATCCCAGATATTCCAGCTACCAAGGATCGAGGAACGGCTACATGGGGGGACATGGCTTCAATGCCAGGGTAATGCTAGAAACACAAGAACTGCTCCGCCAAGAGCAGAGGCGGAAAGAACAACAACTGAAAAAAAAAACTTCTTCTGAGGGGCCTAGCAACTATGACTCATATAAGAAAATTCAGGACCCTAATTATACCCCTCCTAAAGGTCCCTTCAGGCAAGATGTACCGCCTTCACCATCTCAGGTAGCGAGGCTGAACAGATTGCAAACACCAGAAAAGGGAAGACCATTTTATTCTTGAGGTGAAGAAAATGAAGATCAACTTACCATGCAATAAGGAACATTTTCATACAAAGACTTATATTTTGAAAACTTTTTAACCTGATGGTACTAAGGAATATATCCGTTGTCTGTTTCAGTGCCTTTAAAAATATGGGCAAAGCATTGGTGGGCCTTATGTCTTTGCCGTTCTGTCTCAAGTGTTGAGTCCCTGGAAGGATGTTCCACTGTTTGACAATCATAGCGGAAGTGAGCGATGCCCCCCGGGTACTAGCTCCGTAGCCCAGTCCAGTAGCTGTCAATGGCTCGTTACTAGGATTTGTTGTAATGTATTTTACTTTGCAGTGACTTATTACATCACCATGCAGCTTTGTGGCACAAAATTAATGAATTTGAGGTTGAAGGAAGCATTGACATGTCCTTTTTTGTTTCTCTCAGATCAGGAGGAGGGTTACGTATCTCTTGAATGGATGAGGCTTAGCTCTACTCTGGATCACAGTCGCAATTCCAGGATGTTTTATGGTGGAGTCATTACCAGTCTTTGTTGATCAATATTTAAGTGTCTATATGCTGAAAACCTATCCTTCTCCTACTATGCACACATGCACTCTTTTTCTCTCTCTTTCCCCACTCTGAGCTTATTAAAAAAGCCGTTATCCTGACCCATGAGGAAAACAATATTAAGCTTTCAGTTATCCTGAGAATCCTGTTACAATTGCCTCATAATCTTAATACACAGTCCATTACAAATTAAATAACTGGAGAAATGCTATTTATACAGTCACAGTCAAGCCCTTGATAAGTGTATTTTACTATTTTATTAAAGATGGGAAATGAACAAACATACAACTGAGTTCTGCTTTGCTTTACTTCTGAATGAATTTGGTGGTATGGCACAAGTCTAGGAAGAGAACTAGGCATCATCGCATGGTCATCTGATAGACAATTATCTTTGGGCACATTTTGGAGATAACAAAGCAAGAGCAGAAGAAATCAAAGTTTTTCCTTCGATCAAAATCTGAAAAGAAAACAATTTCTTTTTGCAATTTGCGAAGTTTTGTGGACAATTGCCTTGTGCTTCTGTGTACTGTATTGCATTGTGATGCTACTTTAAAAATAAACCTTTAAGTATCTGAATGAGAGATAAGTGGAGACAAACTGTTACACATCATCCTGAAAACATGTCAGTATCCAAAAATAACTGAGCAGAAAAGATTGCTCTAGCAGTGAGTAATATTTGAATGTGCATATGGGATATGAGAATTTCTTTTGCAGCAGCTGTTTTTTATGTTTGTTGATCTGAACTTTATGTATTGTAAAAAATATAGCTGGGTTGCTGAAGTGCCTGCAAATCCTGATGTGAAAAGGCTTGAAAATGGATCTCAACATATTGTGTACAAAAAGGAAAGAGAGAAAGCAAGAAAGAAAATCATGTGTTGCGTGATTTAAAAAAAAAAAAAAAGTATTTTTTTTTACAGGCACATTTTATTTTTGCGCCAACTTGTTTCTAGAATATATGTGAAATATCAGCACACATATCTGTGTCTTTTATGCCTGTTTGTTAATGGTTTTTGTTGTCAATAATGTACTCCATGTTTAAGAGTTGTTACCAGTGTAAGCACAGTGACTTTGGATGACAACGGCTCTTTTACGCAGAATTTACAGAACTGTGTAAAACGGCTTTCCGTGTACATATGGAATTTAGAATAAAAGGCTGTTTCCATTCTTGTCTTGGTATTGCATGTAGACCTTTATGAGAACTGCAGACATGGAGTTTAAAAAATATTTAACAGATGTTGTTTTATCCTATTCCTAATGGGTTTTGTGTGTCTTTCTGTGAGCTCCCATAAACATTGGGGGGGGGAAAGTTTACAGTCCAGCTGAACACCTGAAGACTACCCTCAGTCTCACGTCTTATGTTAGGCCATACCTGTGACATTTAAAATGTTCATTCTTAAGAATAACCTCTGTGGTAAAGATCTTTCTGGCCATAGCGTGGAGTCCTCTCCCCAAGGAGGGTGCCGGCGGGAGCAGGCTCTGGCCAGATCCGGGCACGGGCGAGGAAGCTCCCTCTGCCCCGGGTGTGTGTTTTGGGCTCTGATGGGAGCCCTTCATGGGAATGTTGGCACGGTGAAAAGCAGGAGAAGGCAGATGTATGAACAAAGCCATATTTACAGTGCCAGTGATACGGTTTCCCCCATTAGATTGGAGCCATGTCTGGTTTTCTCCCTCTCCCCCCCATTCCTCCTTTTGCTGGGCACTGCAGGAACGTCAATCATAATGCCGTATATGCATGACATCAGGCTGTTGCTATGGCAATAATAGTGTCAAATTATTCGCTGTGACTTCAGTGTGGGATCTCAAGGGGAAGAGTAAGAGGGGCTGCAAGGTGGACGTGCAGCTTTTGGTGCCCAGCTGAACTGAAGGCATGATTCTGCAAAAGACCTGAATTGTGGTGGCTTGCAGTTGTGAGTGGGGAGATCATTGCATTTGCAGTTTTGCAGGTCTTGCTGTCTCATCTCCCGACTGCCTTCCCGGATCACATAGTTTGATGTTTCTATGGAATTATTTGGACGGGCAAATAATTGCTAGCACTAAAAAATGCACCCACAGGAATGGAAAACAGGTTGAAGTCCTTTTCAAAAGAAGGTCTTTGATAAACTGTTGTAGGAAAAAGGGCATATGTTTGGAAAAGTATGAAGTACAGGATGTTTTATGTGTGAGGATGGCATATGTTAAAGTTTACCCTTCTATGAAACTCCTCTTCAAGGTGTTAACAATTTGCCATAATTAGACGTGTTCATGAAAGAAGGCAGATGTTCTCTTTGGGTCGTGTCTGTGTTATGTTAGTAAAGAATAAGGTCTGCTTCTGGCTTCGTCATCCTGTCTTCTTCCTGACATAGCCTAGACAGGATTTCTAATATTAACTCCCAGAAGTTGCAAAGGGCGATAAGGAAGTGGGAGGGAGATATTTTAATAGAAAATGACCTTTAGTTCTGCATAGTGAATAGATTCAAAAGTTAATTGAGCTAACTACATTACTGCAGTAATTTGTTTGTGGACGCATTACCGTTATGAGATTAACTCTAACATTAGTGTATTGAAGAATGGTCACAGGACAGACTGTAAGGCAGCTTTACAACATCAAGGAGTGGGTGTAAAGCTACATATTTTTCTCCATTGAAACCCTAAAAAAAATATCTGCAAAGCCAGCTTTTTTTTAATCAAAATAATTTGTTAATGCTGTTGAAATTCCATGGTAAATTTTAATATTACTAATGCAGAAGACTGCTGCCTTTCTGAAAAATTCTACTCCCCTCTTCTTATAGGGCCTCCTTGGAAACAAGAGTGCAGCCCTTGTGAGTTACTGCACAGGCCAGATAGTTTAATATATGTCTTTGAGAACTCTGCCATCAAAAACAGCAAAAAATGGCGCAGAGCCCAGCCGAACATGGTTGGAAAGTACAATTGCCATTTATTGCTGGCAAACAGCAGGAAGAACAACAAAACAAAATTTAAACCCATCACGACTAGAGATCTATGGCCTGCCTTCCAAAGCTGTGCTGATGTTTCGCTCACGTTCACCCTGTTTATGAGTGTCTGTAACATTGCCTTTATCTGCGCTGGGTATGTTGAGAAGGGAAGAACCTTGGCCAGACAAGGAGGGGATGCGCCAGATTAGCAGTGTTGGCTGAGCACAGGATATTCTTGAGTAACTCAAACCTTTGAACTTGCGTTGTTGAGACTTAAAGTGAATTTGGCTATTGCGCGTCCTGGCTTGCAAGTCTATTTCCAAAATATTTCCTAATTCTATTTGCTGTGCCTGACTGTTTCTACATCTTTCTCTCCCGCGTCCTCGGTCTAGTTCACAGGAGTTGTGAGGAATCGGTCAGGAATGCAAACGCAGAAAATAACTCGTCTATTTTTCATGCTGCTGTTGTGCCACCACACCCTGGCCTTCCGGACTCAATTTAAAGTTCAGCCTTAAGTTGGCAGAGGAAGAGTGAGGGTCAAAAATCCAGGATGGAGAACTGGCCTCACGCAAGTAGGTTGTGTGTGTGTGTACGTGAGAGAGGGAGGCACAGATTGGATTCATTTGCCTTTAACTCATGTCCAGCTTGAAACCCTCCTCAAAATATCTCGTAGCATTTCTTCCAAGTTTTTTCCATCTGTGCAGAAAGCAGCTGATTATTTGATGCACATGGTTATTGTTTCATGCCCTCTTGTGTATCTCTTCTGTTTTGTACATCTTTTCTATTTTGTCTCACACTTGCTCTTTCACATCTGCTGATCGATTCTGTTGCGTTGGTTTCTCTAGATGACGTGCAATCTCTTTTCCTAGCCTGCTTCTTGCCAGTGATTGATATTTCTCGTTTAGCTTTGGAAACTTATTTTAATATTTTTCTGTCCTTGGGAGTAGTGTTAACTTTTATAATTTAATCACATTTTTAAAATTGAGACGGGAAGCTTGAGTTGGGGTTACACAAAGGCAGAGTAAAGAGAATGGCTCTGATTTCTCGTCTGTGCAGTGCACACTGCCTGGGCGTTTGCAGGGACTGTGCAGAGTGCTGCCTGAACGAGATGAAGAAAAACATCCTGCCCAGGAGCTTTGGAGAAAAAAAAAGGAAAGTTTTGAAAATATTTATGCCCACTGCATGCTATCTACTGTGAAGAAAATAATTCCTTAGAAGTGTCCCACTCTGTCTGAAGGGCTGATGGTGTCAGAGCTCCGACAGGCGTGGCTGGGGTTTAAGGATGGCTGGATGGAAGAGGAAGCTGCTTGCGCCCTTCCAAGGGATGCCAGGACCCCTCCCTTGCAAACTGGCTCCTGAAATACTGTTTTCAGCTGCACGTCTTAGAGCAGTCAAGGTCTGAAACAGGCTTTCATTCACACAGTGAGCTGAAAACCACCGTGACATCTGTCAGAGAGGGAGGGCTGACAGCCAGGAGCGCAGAGCAGCTATCACCTTCGTGGTTAGCAAACTAGAGAAGACTTTAGTTTCACTGCTCCACTTATTACCCCTGAGAACTTGCTGAGTCTGAGACCCCCTTCTGGGTACCCATCACCTTTTGTGTCCTCCTTAGGGGCAGGCACAGAGCTTTGCAGTACTTCACTGCAGCCAGGCTGTTATGAGCCAGGAGGATCTCAGGAACAGGAGTGCCTTTGCGTAAAGTTTTGTGTCTAATGATGATGATGTGTGTTTTGTTTCGTTCTTCCAGCCATCTGTTGGTTACTGTCAATGACACACATCTTCCTCAGTTTTCTTTGCGTGCGGTACCTCCCGACCCTGCTCTGTGGTCCCGCCCAAACTGCAAGAACCATCTCAACAAATAAGTGTTGGTAAATTATATTAATGATTATTCGTTAATACCTTATCTGTTGTTTTCTGGGCTATGAGCTAGAAAGAAGGGCAGATTAGTGCTAAAGGTACTACTATTGCATTTGCAGAGGAAGTTCTTTTCTCACTTTAGCTTCTGAAATTCCCCATGGGTTAGTCTAATCAACTGCAGCATAAAAGGGACCAAAAATGGCAAATGTCTTGTTTTAGTACCTGACTGGCGGCTCGTGAAAGTCTGTTTTATAATCTGGACTGAGTATGTTGTAGTTTTCCACATATTATTCCTCAATTTGAGAACTGTGTAAAATCACATTAAAAATAGAAGCCACTAAATTATGCAACCTGTTGCTACCCAAAAGCTCAGTTAATACTATAGCCGGCAGAGTAAATAATTTGTGTTTAATATCCCATTATTTGTTTAAAAAATAGTGCACAGAATTTTTTATGAATTGTAGCATACAGAATTTTATAATTGCTCATTCTTGTTTTTACAGTCAGTTTGCATGAATAATTTTCTCATCTTTATGCAGAAATTTTCTGCATTTTTGTTGACTAAAATACTGCTAATCTAATTTCCTATTAAAAAACTAATTTCCAGCATTGCAGAGCTGAAAGGTGCTACCAAGCATTTAGTCTTCAATTTACATACAACAAACCCTGTAATCTGATGGGGGATTTCACACAAGGGTGGCTGCATGCAATTACATGGGCAAAGAAAAAATTTCATCCAAGACTCTGCTCTACAGTAATTTCATCTGTTGTTCTCCTATTGAGAGTTCTCCTATTGTTGTCTGTTGGTGTGGACTTCAGAGCAGGAAGATCTACACAATGTTGTCATACTGGTTTTTCAATGCTGTTTGCATTTCTTTCTTTTTTTTTAATATAATTTGTGTTTGTTAGAAAGCAACAAAGTAAACAGATTGGAATAAATCATTTGAGTTAACGCTCATTTACAAGAAAACCTTAAGCATTCTCCAGATGAAGCATCAGTCATGAAAGACAGAAGGATAATCCTAACATTACAGCTCAAGGAAATTAGTTTTCAGATATGTATTCCTGCATTGCATGAAGCTTTACCAGTTCTTAATACTGGCGTCATAATAAGCACTTTAAAATTATGCCAGAAATCATCATTACAGCAGAGAGAGCATTCACTGTGTTTATTAGTGTGGAAATGTTGGAAGAGTATTTGATATTAAATGTTACTGTCTACGGTGATTAGAGCTCAACAGCTGTAAACCAGATTGGGGATATTTGGGCAGGTAAACACAGAGTTCTGCATGCTGCCGTGGTGGAACCACGTCCCGATGTTGTGCCTCTGGCATTGCAGAGCGAGTGCAACCCAGTGAAACCAGTGCAGCCCCTTTGGAAAGGCGCTGAGTGGGGGTGGAGGGTGTAGGACCATGAGGCTGAAGCACTTCAGCACCTTCTGCACACAAGGGAAACGTTTGGACCTTGGCTGGCCCACTTCTTTCTCCCTTTTGAAGACTCACACAGCTTAGCTACGTCTGTCCGTGGGTGGACAAGTGAGGTGTGTTCGTTCTTAATTGTGTGAGGGTGGATGCGAAATTGTGCCCCATCACACTGCCAACGTGACCATCGTAGCTGCTTCTCAGCAGCTTTGACTCAAAGCTGGTAACTCACTGCCCGTGAAGGCCAGGACAGAACGTGGGAGGAGAGCAGGGCAGGGAACTGCCTCGCCTCACCTGTAGGCTGCCGTGACCACAGGAGAAGCTGTTGCAATAATGTTAATGTAACCGTGACATTTATCTTAAATTAACTGGTGTGCTCTGGATTTCATGGTGATATCCTCTGCTGCAGAAAGTTGAGATGTAGGACTCGGGCTGGGAAAGAACGTCTGAAATCTGATGTGGTGCTCTGCAGATCTTCAAACAGAAGAGAAGAGAAGAGAAGAGGTATGTCACAGAGCCGCTGATCTGTCTCTAGCCATAGCACGTGTGTTCTCCCAGTGCACACAGACCATCAGTGAAATGCGGTTAAGGGTTTCCCTCCCTATAAATACCGTGTGTATCTATTCAATGGTGAGTGATTTGCATTATTATGACATTTGATCGGTGCTGTTCGAATCCAGCTGGTGAGGTTTCAGACAGGGTCTGGGAGAGCAGCAACAGTCCTGCTCTTGTCTTCAGCTGCGTTGCGAGGCGGCAGTGAAAGCAACGCAGCCAGCGAGCGGTAATCTCACCCGCAGCACAGGCTGCTGCTTTTGTTAAACATCTTCCCCTAAAAACGCTGGCGAGTACCCATGGTTTCCTTATCGTTCTTTCCTCTTGAGAGATTTCGATTCCATTTACCCCACAGGCCCAAACCCTTCCTGAACACAGGAGTTGGGCAGCGAGGAGGATTACCAGAAACAGCACAGACAATGACCAAAAGCCGTCGTGCACGCCTTTTCCAGCCACCCACCTTTCATCGTCAGGGGGATGGATACCCGATCTGGCTGCATAATCAGGACCCAGCGCCCTGTCAGAGCCGGCAGGAAAGTAAAGCTCTCGTGCTGTTTCCCTTTGACTGGGCTTCAGTTCTGGAACCCTTTTAACCCAGATTTTCTGACATAACTTGTAGGCATTTAAAGATGCAGCCACGGAGCTAATATGTTTCAGATTGTCTCCTTATGATATATATGGTGTATTTAGTGTCACGATTTCTGGTAAGATTGGAGCACCCCGATGCCAAAGTAATGCCCTTTAATTAAAGGAACTACAGCAAAGAGCAGTTAAAGCACAGTGAACAATAGAAATCCCTGACCAGTTTTTCCAGCAATTCTTCTGCCTGTGATATTTGCCAGCACATTCCTGAGGAGTGTCTGAGGTAGAAACGAATGCTCATGTGGATCTTGAATGCCATTCAACATATGGACAGAACCGCTTACTTTTCTTTAACTACAGTCTCACGTAGCCACCTATGAATAAAACTTTTGGTTTTTTCTTTTTTTTCCCCCTACTAATTCATTACAGTGCACTTAGTGGATTAATGCTGAGCAGAAGTTCAGAGAAGGTCATACAGGTTGCCAAAGGGACATGTTCTCCTGTTGCAAAGTCTAAACCTAAATTCTGTCCCTTAGAGACAACTCTAGATTTTGTACAGAGCAGGGGAGAGGCTGAGTTTTAAAGTGTTTTTCTGTACAGTATGTTTCCCTTGTTCCCTCTTAGCTGAATCAAGAAAAGCAGCACAGCTCAGCACAGACGTAATGCCCCTTTTTGTGGGCTGGGGAGGGAAAACAGAAGGGCTGGTTTCACACTTCCAGGATAACTGTGCTACCAAACGGTGTCCCAGAGCAGCTGCACACATCTCTGTGGTCTGTCTCTGGGGTAGGAATTAGGCAAATTTCTATGAGGGGTTCTCTCGAGGTCTTCTCAGAAGGTTGCAGTACAAAGCTCCTCCATGCTCATTCCAGATTTTTATTTTTCAGACTAAGTAGTAACTAGTGTGTTGACTTATTTTAAAAACTTTTCTATTATTATTATTTTGTATTTTTAGAGAGAATGACTCACGAAGAACTTCTGGGACTCTTTTGTGTTTTTCCTTTTCTCTCCTTTCACAAAGATGTTGGGTTGGTTACCCACCCAACAATTTTCCCCAAAGAGGATGAAAAATGGATCCTTTTGTAACACAGATCCTGAGGCTCCAGAAAGGAGAAATGCTGTTTGTCCCATTTATTAACAAAATGTGAAAGTTCCAGAAGTCAGCCTAAGAGGCTGGTACCAAACCCGTCAGCAAGCACCAGACTGCCTGATGGTATTGTGTTAACTCTAGACCTAGGTCTGTCTGAAAACACTTGACAAACTGTGTCTTGGCATCAGGCCCTGGAGTCTTTAGTTATAATTTTTCTATCTTTGAACTGAAGGAAAATTAAAATTTTTAATACTGATAGCTTTCTTACTGGCTGGTTCTTTGAGTATTTTCAGAGCAGGCTGCGCTCCTAGGCAAGCAGACTTCTATAGACAAGATCTCCACAGCCAGAGATGCATCTCCACTTAATGTGCAGAAGTGAGGTAATATCTCCTAGACATCTATTTTGTGTGACAGAGAAGAAGTATCATAACCTAGTGGAAGACATTAATTTTTAATATTTTATTTCAAATTTTAAGGTGTGCAGTTGCTGGATAATGAAAAATACTTGGAAGCAAGCATTTTGGGGGAATGTACATGAATCAGAGGGATGCTTATTTTGTATTTTCGCTTCCTATGATCTTCAGAAAATGCTGACTGCAGTCAGCAATGTTGGCAACAGTCCTTTTTCACAGAACTCTTGAAGTATTGCAATACCTCATTGCCCGCAACAGCCAGCCAGGCTTTTAATAAATTAGTCCTGAATGTATAGTTAGATTCTAGAGAGATTCTGAGGTCAGAAGAGACCACTATAATAATCCAGTGTATTACCTAACTTCCTTTTTAACACCGACTGTAGAATTTCGTTCAATACTTCCTACATCAAACCCAGTAACTTGTGGCTGAAGTCAAGAAAACCTTTCGGAAAGGCATTCGGTTTATCTTTAAGGGATGGAGAATTCACCACATCCTTTGGCAATGTCCTTAGTTTTTAATTGCTTGCCCTGATAAAAATTTATGTTATCAGCCTGAAGTCTTCTAACTTCATCTTTTATGATCTTGCTTGCCTTCTTTCTGTTCTGTTGTTAAGAGATGTTCCATAGACGGAATTTTGCACCCTGAGCATACCATGCCTTAATGAGACCCGGGTGCCAAATGACAAACTTTAGTCTTGACCCTCAGACATTCTGAGCGTGGAAAACA